>JACEEZ010019143.1:0-10040 GCA_016584305.1 Chionoecetes opilio
CAAACACCTATTAAATACTACCTAAACTTCCAACCTAGTGCAAAAACCCCGTTTTTTCGACGGGGAACCTCCCAAGTTTCAATTTTTTTTAAAATTACGGTTGCTGATACACCAGGGACAAACAAAGGGTAAAGTTTTGTTGCCGACCTCGTTCACCAGGTCGCCCCGAACCCCCAAAGGTCCTTATTCGTAACAGAACAGGTGTTTTGCGAGGGACAGGTGTTTGCAGGTGTTTTGAGATAGATAGAATAGATAGATTTTATTGACCAAAAGTTTTTATACATAAATTACAACATACCAGGTGTGTAGTGACTGGTGTGTTGCGAGCCGTACAGGTTTTTTGTAGTGACAGGTGTCTTGCGAGGCCGTCCCAGGGTGTATAGTGGACAGGTGTTTTTCCCGAGGCCGTACAGGTGTGTTGCGAGGCCGTACAGGTGTGTGTGACAGGTTGCTTGCGAGGCCCGTACAGGTGTGTGGGGGGACAGGTGTTTTGCGAGGCCGACGGGTGTGTAGTGACAGGTGTGTTGGGGAGGCCGTACAGGTGTGTAGTGACAGGTGTGGGGGTATGTGGTAAAGCGAGAGAGGCTAAGAGTGCAGTGTTAGCCCCCGATTTGTTTTGTTGTGTCTGACCTAAAGAGCGAACGGCAGTTTCTCGTCCACTATAACGGCGTCAGCCCCCGTACCGCCGCGGCCACGGGTACGGGGCCGCGGGCCACAGTGGTCCATAGAAAAAGCTACACTCGGGGATTACAGGAAGTTTAAATTAATCAAAAACCTTTGGCCTAATAAAAAAACCCTTTCTTAATTAGGTATTATGAATTAAAAAAGTTAGTTAGTTTCGTACACTGATTTTGAGGTTTTTTTCGTACATACCTGGTGTCGTTTCGAAAAACTCTAGTAGTCAAGTTCAACTCTGAGCTGAGTGTACGAAACGACTATGGTTTCATATAGACTACGAAAACAACTTTTGGTTAATAATGGAACGAGAGTTTCGCGGTTCGTTTTCAGAGACAATCAAAACTATTTTTTCTTGGCCTACAATAGGTGGCTTGTTGCAATGGAGATAGTTTTTTTTTTTTTGCGAAAACCCCCCCCCAAAAAAAAAAAAAAAATAATAATAATAATAATGGAACCTAACCTAACCTGATAGGTTTTTAATGAACCTAACCTAACCTTATAGGCTTTAATAAAACCTAACCTAGCTAACCTTAAAGGTTTTAATGAAACTACCTAACTTATAGGTTTTAATGAAAAACCTAACCTAACCTTAAAGGTTTTTAATGAAACCTAATCTAACCTTATAGGTTGTAATGAAACCTAACCTAACTTTAACCACAAAGTATATTTTTTTTTTTCTTCTTTTTTTCCGCAAAATAAAGCTATCTCCATTAGAAAAAAGCACCGCTTATTAGGAAGCGCTATGATCATTTGTATCATAACCGCACTCAGGTCTGCTTTCCGTTCCCCACTAATTGTTAACAAGTTATAAAAAAAATATACTTATATCTATATCTACCTATATAAAAAAAAGTATAACCATTACCACCTTATATATTTTTTTAACTAGTAGGTGGATGACTGGAGTGGGTAGATGGGTTAAGAGTGGATTGGGCTGGGTGGGGAGTTGGGTGGGGGGCGTTGTGGGTGTGTGTGTGTGGGTGTGGGGGGTGGGTGTCTGGGTGGTGTTGGGTGTGGGTGTCTGGGTTTTTGTGTGGGTGTGGGGGGGTGTGGTGTGGTGGGGTGTGGGTGTGTCGTGGGTGGTTGTGGGTGTGGGTGTGTGGTTTTGTGTGTTTTGTGGGTGTGTGTGTGTGTGGTGGGGATGGGGGTTTTGGGGTGTGGTGGGGGGCGTGTGTGTGTGTTTTGGTGTTACCACAGGTGGAAAGATTTGCCACTTCCAGGTCCTGGTCTGTTTGTACAGGACAAACAGCACAGCTTGGCATGACGAGGCGATAACACAACCAGACTGCAACGCGAGCCGCAGAAAAAAAAGGGCTTTGATTTTGGTTTTGGCAAGATGGCGGACAGTTGGAACCAGTGCTGAGCCAGGCTTCCGCGATCCATGTTTTTATAGATCAGTGGGGTACACACCGTAACTGTGGTACTTGGCTGCATCGCAGGTGGGTGGGAGGAAAATTCAGGAGGCAGATAGACCGACCTGGATGCTACGTTGCTACTGAACCTGGCTGCTCTTTCAAAGTCAAGGGTATTTCCAGGATTTCAGCTGTACAGGACTTTCTAGAGAAAGGGCCCGGCCATGCTTGTTGACATCATCATGGGTTTGATTGGCTTCATGAATAAGTGGCATGATTCCTTGAGCTGATGGCATTTGCTCATTGCCATGACCTTTCCCCATGCTTTAGGCCCCCTCGACGTCGTATAAACCCCCCTGTGAGGGCTGTGGGAAGGCAACGAGCAGTAAGGTGGGGGGTAATAATTTTGTGGACCCGGAGTTGAGGATCTGCGGCTGTCGCGGAAATGACATGAGTCGGGACTGAAATGGTCAGCAGCGGGGACCAGCGGGTCGGTGTGTCCCCAAAAACTGCCACTGATCTCCTTTTGGCCATGGTACATGCGTTGACACAATGTCGTGTCAATCACCAGCATGTGATGGAGTTCAACCCAGCTTTCCCCAGCCACTGCTATGAAGCAGAAATTTCTGCTTTTTCCCGGGGGGTTTTGGAGGAATGCCTTCTTCTTCATACAACGTTTTTTGGCTTGAATTTAACTTCTGCTCCGATGTTTTTTTGAGCTGGCACGTCTCGGGTGCTTCATCCTTTTTTAGAGGGACCACTTTCATAGCCATCAAATATGACAACACCCCGTTGTAGGGCGATGTAAACGCACATACAACTGGACAGATTGGCATATGTTGTCTGTTTGGACCATGGCACCTTTTTACAAGAGTGCCCACCATCAAGGACGTACCCCACATCTTTGGACATTGATTTACTACACAGGATGGTACCTTCTTCCCCAGGTCTGTTGGAGACTGGCCTTGTCTAGCAGACGCATCAGGAGACTGGTGTCAAACAGAGCTGTGGGGTAAGCTGACAACTCGTATGTGAACAAGCTTTCTGTGTAAAAAGTCCCTGTTCCTGCCAAAAACAAGCGCTGGAACAACTGTTTCGGGTCGATCTCCAGGGTTCTCCTTCACTGCAATGTAAGTTAAGGCAGCAAGTGTGGTGGTATAGGGCCTCCTCAGCTGGTAGATCTTTTATCACTGAAAGACGAGACTGGACCTTCAAGGCCCAATCATCCCCCCTGGTGTGACAGTGACTAGACTGTTCTCTTGAAACCCTGGAGTAATAACATGACTGTATCTGTAGCTAACTTTGGTAGGAATTTTTTGTGCAAGAGACATTTAACAAAGACCCCACAGAAGAGGCAGTGGGTTTTGAAAGCAAAGACATTTTCTTCAGCTGATCTCGGGTTTTCCCTTTAAAACCACTTCAGAAGAATCACGCTTTTTGGCAGATTTGATAGTTTTGGGATTTGTGTGCCTGCTCCTGCATACTTTGTGCACAAGGATTTCATGATTTATGTAAAAACCAAATCTGGGACATCTAAGTTTCTCTCTTTGTTCGCTTTGTTAATGCCAGCACACCCTTTCTCTGTAAAGTTTGACATAGTCATTGGACTTATCTAGGTCATCACTTCTCTACAGATGACACACGCCATCTCTGTTCAGTCTTCAAGTTAGTTCATCTACCCCCCACAATCATGCTTTTATTCCATGCACATGCAGCCTGTATAAATTAAACGAAATTAAGACATTTACACTCTAGAAACATTTCAAATAACAAACATGAAGGCATGCTTTGGATTACAAATAAGACAGAATAAAGTAGAAGTAGAATCATATGACAATATTTTGCACAAAATTTAGAGCATGATTGAAATTATCTGCAATTAGGTCACATACAGACAAATAATATCATAATAAATGAACTCCTTGACCTGAAAACATGGGATTAGACACTTTGTTTGCATTTATAGCTCTATTAGTTTGGAAGATATGCAAAATTTTTGGTTTTGGGTACTCGTGATGGCGGCCATCTTGGATTACAGCAAATTTGGGGTACTAGCAGTGAGCAGATCAGGGTAGATTTTTTATCTTGGCTAGAGACCTAATTTCTGTCAAAATCAGTTGAGAAACAAAATAAAGCAATTTTGTCCAGCCGAGTGGATTTGTTTACTTTAATTACTGGACTAGTGTGGCTGGCGAGGTGATGGAGTGTGGGAAGGAGCAGTATCTTGTCACCCAGCGTTGTTGCTCGCCGAAGACACGCGTCTCTGTTCTTGGGACGAGGGGGCGCTTACGGGTCTGGGCAGGGATGCTCGAAAATCCCTCGTAAGGGACAACGTACGAGTGTATGGCTACAATAACCTTACGAGGGTGGGCTGAGGTTAATGCTCGTACCGAGCCGTCCGTCACTCCCGTACGGTGATCGGTGGCCTCTGGGCGGGGAATATTAGGGATATTCTAGGGATATTGGGGGAAAAACTGCTGACCAATCACAGAGCAGCGCCTCACATGATCTGGCCAATCACGTTGCTCTCAGCTGTCAGGGAGCCCGAGAAAATACATTTAAAGAGACACTTCAAATGAGCGAGACTGTACAGCTTGTGTGTGCGTGTGTACGTCAGACATGAATCACCACCACCACCGCGGCCAAACTTGTATGATGAACTATACGTTTTGATTCAAGAAGTCGACCGACATATATATTTAATATATTAGGTTTTGCCCTAATATGAATTTATTACAAGGGTTTTTATTTTTTATTTTTTTATTTTTTTTATAACATTTGTGCCTATAGCGCCTGTAGGCAGTGATGACCCGGGGCTCGGATGGAAGGCTCTGGAGGTTCACTTGAGGGCTGTGATGGTTGGTCCTCGCCCGTGGTGGCGCAGGCAGGATATTATAGTGACGCCTGTGATTGAGGCTCATGCCGCCCCCCTGTGTCCTCCGATGCACTCGCAATCGAAGGTATAGGTATTGTATGTTTAATTGATCTATATGGAGTCAATGATGCAATAAACACATCACATTTCAAACAGACAAGCATGAAATGGCTCTATAATACACAATAAACAAAAATATAGTGATACAACTTGTATTTTGGTGTTTGTTGATGTCTTGTCGCTTTAAATCTCACTCCCGTAAAGAGCTAAGGGTGTGCCGACCACCTTTAGCCCCGCGGTTCCGTAGCAAGGGAAGGGGGGAAAACGGTTTGGGGCATCACCCGTAGAGGCGCTACGAGGTAAAAGCCTCGTAGGGTAATACTTACGGACCCGTAACTTCTTCGAGCATCTCCCCCCCTGGTCCTTCGGGAGTCACCGCGGCACGCCCTCGTCCCCTGGGAGAAGGAACGAGTCGCGTGGCGCTGCGGCTGATATAATAATTGCCATCAATGAAACTTGCTCGGCTGCCGTATATATCCCCCACTTTTGTCCTCGTCCTTTCCCCCTGATGGGGAAAGAGGAAGCTCCGTCCGACCTGCAAACCGAGAAATATGTCCTTGCCCGGCAGTGCTTAACCCCTTGAGACCCAGAACGTAATTTCCATTGTAATTTGGGTACCATTAGACGATTTTTTTGTGACTATAAGCAATATTTTATAGCTATGACCTGTTTACTATCCTTGTCCCCTAACTAGTTTGGTATATTTTAAATGACATTTCTTAATTTTAGGCTCGGCAATATACACTTTTTATAGCAAAGGAAAGATCTGGGCGTGAAGGGGTTAGGGAAGGCAAGGAAGTTGGGCTCGGAAGTGGGAAAGAGGAAAAGTAGTGCCGGGCCCTCGCGAGGCAGCCGCGGGGCCTTCATAATCCATGACCACGATGCCCCGGGGCCCCGGAAACCACATTACCCTGCGTGCCTCAGCCTGAGTGTACCACATTCCGGACCATCCATGTTATCTACACTACATTGGTGTTATCTATTTTATTTATATGGGTCAGTAAAATATCTATTTACAGTCAATAACACTATAGTGCCACTGCACTAATGTCGCCAGGCACCATTTATTACGAATTTTAGCATCACTACTGTTTGTATGTGCCATGAAGAGCCGTGCACATTAGTTTATATTATGTTTCTTCATGGCACATACGAATCAAGAAAGTGATGCTAAAATTAGTATTATATGGCGCCTGGCGACATTAGTGCAGTGGCGAGTATAGTGTTAGTGACGGTACAGTATCTATCTATCTATCTATCTATGGTGACCTGTCCTCTGTCACCAACGCCCTGGAGGAGGGCAGGAAAAGGTCGTGGGGTGGCGGGGGCGCTTAAACACTACCACATGGACATTTAGCAATCTTACAATGGCTTGGCGTGTGGCTGAAGGAGTGGCAAGGGGAGGTGGGCGGTGTGCTGAGGAAGGGGAGAAAGCAGGCAGAGAAGGGGTAATAAGGGGGGGAAGGAAGGGCTGGTGATGTGTAAGGGAAGGGGATAAAGGGACAGAAGGGATTAGGAGGTGAGGGAAGGCAAAGGGGGAAAATGGGCCGTGACGACGAGAGTGGTTGAGGGGAAAAAAGGGAAAAAGGTTTGTTTGTGTGTGTGGGTGTG
The DNA here is from genome assembly GCA_016584305.1 of Chionoecetes opilio. Taxonomy (NCBI): domain Eukaryota; kingdom Metazoa; phylum Arthropoda; class Malacostraca; order Decapoda; family Majidae; genus Chionoecetes; species Chionoecetes opilio. The sequence goes on from JACEEZ010019143.1 coordinate 6,577, forward strand.
TGTGTGTGTATTGTAAAAAGTTTGAAAATACAAAGCGTTTGAAGAATTTTTATGCATTTCCCTTATTATTATTTATTTTCTTTTTTTTTTTTGTGTGTTGTGTCGAGTACCAAAAAATGACTACAGAACAAAGGTGATGTTTTGACGCCGCGACGGAACGGAAGTCACGGCGGAACAGCACCACCAAACACTGACACGCGCTGTGATGCACTGCCTTTGTTATTGTTTATTGTTATGATTGATATTATTGTCACTAATGTATTATCATTGTTCTCATTGTTATTATTTATGTTGTCATTATCCTTAGTAGTAAAAGTAGCCGTGTGGTGTGATTGTTAAAATTATAATGATAATGATGATATGATGATAGAAATGATAATGATATGATGATATAAATTATAATATGATGATATAAATTATAATGATTATAATAATGATAAAAATATAATATTTGTAACAGTAATAACAATAATTTTGAAAATTATAATGATAATCTTGATAATAATGATAATGGCAATGATGATAACACTACTACTACTACTACTACTACTACCACTACTACTACTACCACTACTACTATAATACTACTACTACTACTACTACTACTACTACTACTGATATTAATGAAAATGATAATGGTAATAATAATGACTATAATAATAATCATAATAACGATACTAATAATAGTAATGATAATAATAATAACAATAATAATAATAGTAATAATGATAACAATGATAATGGTAATAATGATAACAGTAACAAAAACAACAGCAAAAACAACTTATAATAAGAGGAAAAATAAACCACTCATACAGATTTCCACCACAAGACAAACATCTTATACGAAAAAAATATAACTCATAATAATCCTCATTTCAGCGAGAACAACACAAAACAACAACCACTAAAAAGCAAGTGCGGCTGACCACAACACTAACACTGATACCAACAACACCCCTTGACGCCAACTCTTACACGGCAACACTGGTGCTTCCCTGGTGGCAATAAACAACACTAAACCAAATATTAACAACCATCTGCCAGTCCTCGTCCCTTCCTAAGACGAGCTGCCACGACTACTGTGTATTAATAAGGGTTGGAATGTACTACTGTTTCCAAGGGTGTTATCGCCCGTAATAGGGTGGTTAGGGTTTCTGGCTATTTAGTGAGGTGACTATTGTGTATCATCGTTATACATGATATATTAGAATGTCTAGTCTGATCTGAAGGACTTTTTTAGTAATGTTGTTTAAGGTGGTGAGAAACAGCTACAAAAACAGTAAGGGTGATGCTAAGGAGGGTGATAATGATTATTATGGATAAAACATGATAATGATAGATAATGATGATGATGGACATAGATAGAAATGATAATGACCACGACTATAACAACCACAATAACAACCTATTACTCGCCCGTTGTTTGTCACCTTCACAACAACTTATTTCCTCACCACTAATTGCTACATAACATGCTCAAGTCATCTCTGTTATTTTTCTTCCTCGTATATTTTTACCTCCAAACCCCTTCCCTCCCACACCTCTTCCCCCTCCCTTACCCTCTCCCTCCACCCATCCATCTCCCCCTACCCCTCTTTTCCTTCCTTACCCTTACCCTCCTCTCCCACCCATCCCACACCATCCTCCCCCTCCCTTTCCTACCCTTACCCTCATTCCCCACCCCTCCACACTATCCACCCCCTTCCCTTCCTTACCCTCATCCCCACCGCTCCATCTTCCCCTCCCTTCCTTACACACAACTCCCCCTCCTACCCTCAATCTCCCTCCTCCCCCACCTCTCCCCCTCACTTTCCTTCCTCCCCCTCCCCACCCTCCCTTACCTTTCTCGCCTCTCTAACGTGCAATCTTGGTCTTGTTTTCCCGCCCAAGAGCGAGGTAAGGAGGCTATTTCAAGGAGCGGCTGGAGTGGGTCAACGAGGACTGGCATGCCTTCCCCCCCTCTGCCCCCTCGCCCTCTCCCCCGACCTACAAGTGTGTGCGAGACCATGTGTAACGAGGCGTGGCGTGGTGGTGTAAGGAGCAGTAGTAGTACATAAGAACATGAACATAAGAAATAAGAAAAAAGAAGCTACAAGAGGCTGTGAGGCCTACACGTGGTAGTTTCTGTTACCTAATACTACCTACATCCACCTTTCATCCCCATCCACGAACCTATCCAGCCCCCCTTTAAGCTCCCTAATGACTCTGCACTAACTACCTGTCTACTGAGTCCATTCCAATCATTCACCACCCTACTAGTAGTAGCAGTAGTAGTAGTGAGGTGGTGATGGTGGTGATTGATGTTATTACCGCCACTGCTTTCACTTTACTACTACTACTACTACTACTTTACGGACGCTACTTCCACCACTGCTACTACTTCTACTACTACTACTACAACTACTACTACTACTTATATTACTACTACTACCACCATCACTACTACCACAACTACTAATAAATACTATCTACTGCTACTATCTTTTACTATTACTACTACTACTACTACTACTACTACATACTACTACTACTACTACTACTACTACTACCTACTACTACTACTTTGAGTTATATCGATCATTTGACCTACTCCATAACATTCCCACAAGTGACACTCTTCATTAAGGTAACACGCTCAGGTCACCCACAACTAGAGTAACTAGTTTTTATCATTATTACCTTTGGCCTCCTTCCTCTCTTCTGTCATCGTGAACTAGTCCTTCCTCGCTCTCTCCTCGCTTGCCTTCATCGCTTCTTTCGCTGTTTTCTCAACCTGTCCATACGAGTTTGAGGCCTGTCATAAACTTGTAACGAGACCTGACCGAGTTGAGAGAGAGAGAGAGAGAGAGAGAGAGAGAGAGAGAGAGAGAGAGAGAGAGAGAGAGAGAGAGAGAGAGAGAAGAGAGAGAGAGAGAGAGGAGAGAGAGAGAGAGAGAGAGAGAGAGAGAGAATGAGTTGAGTTGAAAGTCGCCAAGTGAGTGTGAAATGAGTGTAAGAATGAGTAGCAAAGTAACTACAACGACTTGTTTGTACATGTAGGTGTTACAGGGCAATGGAGGTTGTAGAGGGTGACTGATGAACGTGACACCACACACACGAACACACACACACACACAGTGACACACACACAAACACACACAATGAACACACGCTCACACACACACACGCACACAGACATACATCTTAGTTACTTTCCTCAATATTTTTCCTTACCGATTTCAAATTCTGAATGGGTCACTCTCTCTCTCTCTCCTCTCTCTCTCTTCTCTCTCTCTTCTCTCTCTCTCTCTCTCTCCTCTCTCTCTCTCTCTCTCTCTTCCTCTCTCTCTCTCTCCCCCTTCATGTATTCCGTTGTCGTCGGCTTCCCTTCCATGGTCAGGATACGTTTTATCTCGCCTATCTATTCTTGACGATGGTGCAAGATTTCTGAAGTACCTTTATAAAAGCACTTTGAACACGGT
>JACEEZ010019144.1:0-25000 GCA_016584305.1 Chionoecetes opilio
GGGGGGCTCGGGCCCTTGCGGGTTATTCATGTGCGAGTTATGCAATGTCCTCCTCTGATATGGGGAAAAAAAAAAAAAAAAAAAAAAAGTAATACAGTACTGTAAAGCATAAAACTACACTTACCAATGAACGGGTAGATGGAAATGTGCTGGATTTGATATCAAACTCGGCACAAATAGCACGCATGGACGGACGCACCTGCATCCATCCTTGGCAGCACTTCACCTTTTTCTGCAGGCTGAGGGCCTCAGGCTCTTCAATTTCATTCCCTTCCTGCTGGAGACACCCTTGCATGATGGAGCTGACATCTTGATATACAGTCTGTATGATGTAATCCCAAAACACTTAAAATAGGTGCAAGTAAGCAAAGGTCAGGAACCAGTGCGTAGGCTGCGCCGTGTTTTTGTCGTCCAAGCACCGTCTGGGTTACGAATCCCAATCCAATAACACTTGCTGAAATGTGTGTTATACTACTTTGTGATATTGTTTGCAATGTTTTGCATTGATTATTATTTTGGCTCCTACCAAGCTTGTTGTGTTTTTGAAGCAGAAACCAATCCTTTTTCAATTTCGACAAAAAACGGAATTCGTTCCAAGACGGTGCTTTGACGACATAAACACGGCTCAGCTGACAGGCTACGCGCTGGTTCCCGACCTTTGCTTTACTTTGCCACCTATTTTACGTATTTAGGGATTCAATCATACAGTACTGTATTTCAAGATGTCAGCTCCATCACGCAAGGGTGTCTCCGCAGGAAGGGAATGCAATTGAAGAGTCTGAGCTTGCAGGAAAAATCAAAAGGACAAAAATACGACTTTATGCGACTGACGATATGCCGAGTGTAAGCGAAGAGATGCAGTTATAACATCAATATGCCGAGATAGATTATTTTTTGCTGACTTTCTGTTACATGTTCACACAAAAGGTTGTGAGGGCATGATATGCCGAGTGAAAACCATGAGATGCGTTTAGGGGAGGCGGTAGCAGAGTGGTTAGCGTCACCGAGTGGCGTTCTCGAAGACCCGAGTTCGATCCCGAGTGAACCCATAAATCCACTTGAAATCTTTCTGCATCATCGAGTGGCCTAAGAACACCCACATGCCCTGCCCATTAACTCCCTTGACTGTGAGTGCATGGGAGGACACAGGGGGGCGGCTTGAGCCTCAATCATAGGCGTCAGTCCAGGGCCGGATTAAGGGGGGGCTACCGGGGCTCTTGCCCAGGGCCCCCACAAAAGGGCCCCCACCAAAAGGGCCCCGACCATATGTATATTAGCTTTAAGCAATAATATTAAAAACATTGGCAAGTTACAAAACCAAAACATTTTGTCTGTCTCTGTTTCATCCTTTATCTCTGATACAGTCTATGCATTAACAGTTCTTTGCCAAACATAGGCCTCAAATACCCACAAAAGTGCTTAATTTCGTGCGAATATAGGGCCCCCACAAAGCTGAGCCCCAGGCCCCCACAGCTCTTGATCTGGCCCTGGGCGTCAACTATAACAATCCTGCCTGCGCCACCACGGGCGAGGGCCAACCATCACAGCCCTCGAGTGAGCCTCCAGGGCCTACCATCCCACCCCTGTAGCTCAATGCCTACACGCGCTATAGGCATAGGTGTGTAAAAAAACAAAAAAAAATTTGCCTTGTGCCATGCCGAGTTATAAGGCTTTTACTTTCTGTATAACTCGATGACGAAAGTCGTGATCTCACCACCTTCAGCGATGGTGTAACCTTATATCGGTTTCGACGTCTACCGTTCGGCTAACTTTCGCCCGTATATTTTCCAGGCGAATGGCCTCAGTATTAAATCCTCTTTTTAGAAAAGGGGGTCAAAAAAATTTGAGATTAAACCATGGGCTCCCAAATTTCCCTCTTCTTTTGAGGCCTTACCCAAATTTTCGAACCCTCACCCCGAATGGTGTAAACTTAACCTCAGTAAAAATTTTTGGATTAAAAAAATTTTCTTTCCCTAAAAATTTTCCCAAATTTCTATGCCCAAAAATTTAAAAAAAAAAAAGTTTTTCCTTGGGGAAAAAACCCCAAATAAAAAGGGGGCCCGGGGGGCCCCCTTTTAATTTTCCCCCCCAAAAACCCCCCAAAAAAAAAAGTTTTTCTTAATTTTCCCGGGTTTTTGGCGAATATAGGGCCCCCCAAAAGCGTAAACCCCCAAAAGGGGGCCCCAATTTTAACCCCGGGGCAACTATAACAACCCTGGGGGAACCCCGGGGGGAAACCTAAAGCCCCAGGCCTCGGGCCACCATACCCCGTAGTAACCAAAAAAGGGGGATACCCCTTTGTAAAAAAAAAAAAAATCCCCTTGGATTTTAAATTTCCGAAAAAAGGGGCCCCCTTCCCCCAAAATCCCCCCCGGCGGGTTACCGTTGGGGAAAAACCCCCCCCCGAATTTTTCCCCCCGGCAAGGGGGATTTTACTTTCCCAGGGGAGGGCAAAAACCTTTGTTCCCGGGGCTAAAATTTTTCCCCCCTTTTTTTTTTTCCCGACCCAACTTTTAACCCTTCCCCGGGGGGAAATTCCCTTGTTTTTATTGAAGCCCTTCCGGCACGAACCCACCCGGGAAAAGAACCCCATTTTTTGCATGTCAAATAAAAGCCCCCAAACGGTAGGAAGTGACGTTTAGGGGGGGGGTTTTCAAGGAAAATTCCGCTTTAAAATTTGCCCCCCACAATTTGAAGGGAGTTTTTGTGGCAAAAAGAGTCCAAACAAGCTTAAAAAATTAAATTTGTCTTTTTTAAATGCCCTGTTGGGGAAATGATGATTTCCCCCCGGGAGCATTAAAAAAGGGAGGCCCCAAAAATAACTTTTCCCCCCCAAAAATGGTTTTTTCCAAAAAATTGTTCCCCAACCCTTTAAAACCCCCCCCCGATAAAAAGCCTCAAAGCCCCCTGAAATTTCCACTTTTTGGGGTAATTTGATATAGGGAAATTTCACAAGTAAAAAGGGAAAAAAAATTTTTCCCGGGGCCGGGGGACCTGGGGGCTAAACTTTGGTAAATAAAAAAGGGAAAATTGTCCCCGTTTTTCACCCCTTTTGGGGTGTACCGTATCCCAAGACTGGTTGGCTTCAACCATAAATAGGGGGGCCCTTGGGGAAAAGTTTGGGGAATACGGAGGGGGTCATTTTTACAAACTTTTTCCCGTTGAAATTTGCATTTTCTAAATTTTTTTTTCCGGGAAACAAAAAAATTTAAATCCCCATTTAAAATTTCCGTTAACTATTGCCTAAAACCATTTTAAGGATTTAGGCCCAAAAGCCCCTTTTAAAGAAACAAAATTTAAAAAACCCCCAGTAAGTGTGTGTTTTCCCAAAAATTTGAATTCCAAAGCAAAAAATAGGGGTTTTCAAAAAAAAGGAAGAAACCTCAAAGAAAAACCTTAAAAGGGGGGGTAGGAAGCCACGATTTTAGGACCAGGTTCTTTTTAGATTTAATCATTAATAATTTTTTTTTTTCCCCCCTTTTTTCCCCCTAAACCAAATCCTAAATCCCCCCCCCCCAACCAAAAAACTTTCTTTGGGGACAAAAAAATTTTACCAAAAGGTTCCCATTTTTCCCCCCCCCCTTTTTTAACGAAAACCCTACCCCCTAAGGAATTAGGGGGAAATAGCCCTTTTAAATTTAAAAAGGGTCCAAAAATTTTTCCACCAAAACCCTCCACTTAAAAACCCCCCCCCGGGAAACCTCCGGACAGCCGTAAAAAAACCAAATTTCTTGCTATTTTAAATTTTTTTTTTTTTAAAATTTTGTTTTAAATTTATCCCATTCGTTGTATGTTGCTCCCCCAGCTAATAAAGTCGTTCAACGTTTCGCGTCCCCGTCGATGAGCTTTAGTAATTTTAAAATTAGCATTCCCCCCGGTTTTTGGGGTCCTCAGTGCCCCTGACCCCGCCTGTGAAAGGATTTTCCCTTTTCTCCTCCTCAAGGTAAGATGTCACCTTTTTTTTTCTCCCCCTTTTCCCCCTTTTTTTTCCCCCTTTGATGAGAACCCTAAAAAAGTGTAGTCTCCCCCCCCCTAATAAAAATTTTTCTTCTCTCCCTCCTCAAGGCAACTTGGACGTTTTTAAAGTGGAAACAATATTCCCACATTCGTATTTTTTCAAACATTATCGTACTCCCCCACTTTCCTCCCCTATATTTCCATGCTAATTTTTGATTTATCCCGTATGTGGTTAACTGTAGGCCCATAATAAGTCCGTTTTAAGGTTATCCCTTTTGTGGGGGTTCTCCCATGAAAAACCATAAATATAATAAGTTTTAAAGGTGAGTAACCCTTTTGTTTAATAATCAAATGATTAAGGTAGGAAGTTTTTTTTTGCTAAAACCCCCCGGTGACTTTGTCGATGCGTGGAAAAACTTTTCACTTTCCCAAAAAAGTTTTTTGACTTACTCGGGTTTCTATAGATCCCCATAATACCGTAATCTTTATACTTTAAATCTTGTTCAAGGGTAGACCATAGGGAAAACCCCTTGGGGTGGGGGCACATTCCCCTTTTAAATAAAAAAACATTTTCGTTTTTAAGTTTTTAACTAGCAAATACTTTTTCAGTGGAGAATTAACGTATTAACTTCATTCCAATCCACATTGCAAGAACAAAACCCTGCACCCCCCAAAAGGGGGTGGCTGACGGCCAACCACGGAAAATTGACAGGAAAAGGGGGGAAACCCGCAAGAGGGTGTCCTTGTCGGGGACCCCACTGCCCTCCCCGATCCGGTGATGGAGAAACCCCCTCGTGGAGAAAACGGAAAGCTCCTTCAACGCTGGACATGGACGACGACTACCCCAAACCCGGAGGGTTTAAAATGACGCTGCGAGGATGTCTCCCCGCCGCCCCTTTACCTTGGATGTTGGGGGGTCTACAGAACCAAGTATGGCGAGAACCGTCCGTGCTTTCCGATCCCGGCTTTTTCACTACCAAAATCAGTGTCCACGGCCCCCCCCGCGCTGTGCTGCGTGTGCAGTGGGAGCACGCACTGGGACGTACCGCCGCCTCCGGGAGGGGGAGATTCCCCCGCTGCGATGCCCCAAATGTATCCTGGACACCATGCCCGGAACCTCCAAAGCCCTGCCGGCTTAGGGGAACCCGGGCCCCCGGCCACAAAGACAGTAGACTAGACGAGGATCCGCCCCCCCCACCGCCCCTGGCCCCGCACCAAGGGAAGAGGACCCGCCCTATCCAAGGCAGGAGGTGCCCCCGACAAAGGAGAAGGACGGGCCCGAGCGCCCCCCCCCCCTCCCCCCCCCCCGGGGGTGTGGATGAGGTCGCCCCACCCCCATGGTAGCCGGAACTGCCCCCGCGGAACCCGCGACGATGGTTGGAGTGCAGCCGTGTGGCGTGGCGCAAAACTGTGACGTCGCGCCCAGGGGGGCCCATGGGGGAGACAACCGTCGGGGGGGAGTGAAAACCCCCTGGCACCCAAAAAACCCCATTTCCCGCCCCTTTTTAGGTTCCGGGGGGGGGGGGGGGGGGGGGGGGGGGGGGGGGGGGGGGGGGGGGGGGGGGGGGGGGGGGGGGGGGGGGGGGGGGGAAAAAAAAAAAAAAAAAAAAAAAAAAAAAAAAAAAAAAAAAAAAAAAAAAAAAAAAAAAAAAAAAAAAAAAAAAAAAAAAAAAAAAAAAAAAAAAAAAAAAAAAAAAAAAAAAAAAAAAAAAAAAAAAAAAAAAAAAAAAAAAAAAAGCGGGGTCCCCAAGGAAATGAAATTTTTAACCAGGGGTGTAAACCCCTTTCCTTTTGAGGGAGAGGAAAAAAAAACCTTTTTGGTCCCCCTTCCCTTTTTGGGGGGCAAAAAGGGGGTTGCCCCCGGGGCAAATTTTTTTGCTAGGTCCGATGCGGGAGGTCCAGATGATAATCACCAGGTGTACCACTCTTGAGGAGAAGGACCTCTGGTACTCTCCTGTGATTAGAGTACGAACACGGTTACAGCAGGAAAGACAAACTCAACATACCCCATCGGTGTTTCTCCCGCTGTTTTGACCTGGAGGCTATTTACCATTTTCAACCCATCAACTTGGCACGTTCTAAACCCAAGGTGAGTTAATGATCCCATCTGAAATAACTCATATAGTCTTATAGGGAAAACCATATTATAGTGGTGAAAATATGTCGTAGATATGGCAGCATAGCATTTATAAGTTATAAGCCCGACATGAAAACTGGTAATTGTTCATACATATTGTACCATCCAACCATTATACTTGCAATTTGAAGGTGATTCACCCACTATACCAATACGTTAAACGGTCGTTGCAGGTCAGAGGCCGCGTCCGCTGTAGTGGAATTCACAATGTTGTATCATTGAAAGAATTTTTGTCGTTCCGTAATGTAAGTTATGTGCTGGTCAGTTATGTATGACAGTAGTGTGACTCAGCCATAATCCACCCGAAGCCCTGTCTCTGTAAACTAACCAATGTATGTGAAGCTATTGCACATTTACAACATCTCAGACACAGTTATGGTTTACTTGTACAGAAAACTATCATCGCAATATAATTTAAATTATGAGAAGCAAATATAATTTATAAACTATTTGAATCAAGTTTTACAATACCACAAACAACAAATAATTTCATATCAATTTTCTTTTTACGGCCTTCGTATAAGTCCCAAGAATGCAGTTGTTGGCTACTTTCGGTAAGTTGCAACAGGTGACATGCAGCTTTAACACATTGCAGACACGGCGGACATGTCAAAAGGCCAGAGTGTGTGTCGTTTCTGGCAGAGGGTAAACCTCGTGCCATTGCAGCATTGCACCGTAGGACACATTAAATTTTCCAACCCCAACTGAAGAAAATGCTGAGATGCAGCCTTTCACGCATTGCACAGGAATTGCCTGGCTGCATTGGGATGCATAGACGGGAAAGGGACTCATGATACCCATCAAAAGTCCTGGTGGAGACGATGCGAGCCTTATACACGCGTGTGCCGCAAAGGACTTCTTTGACACATTTAACAATTAGGCTGTAGCACACCTCCCTTCGTTTTTCAAGTTGGGTGGTCAACTGGCAGGTAGTGATCATGATTCCAGGGTTTTTAGATGCACGTTTGTGCAAGTGCTTCAAGATGGGCATAACGAGGCTATTGCGGGTTGATAGCCCTGGATACAGTTATCAAGATCAAGGACTGTTGCTCACTACACCACACCAATCCAAGAACCACCACCTCAACATCGTTTTCAATGCAGCACACATTCCCACAAGAAATGCTTGAAACGAGCCTTGGGGGTGTTGAAGCGAAGATAGTGCAGTTCTCTCCACAAAAGCATGTAAGGACGGGATTGGTGACATCAAAAAACATAATCACAGCCCACTGTGGTTCTAACACTAACATTGTCAGAAGAAAACCACATACTCTGGAGGAGGTTCCAGAGGACTGTGATTGACAAAACCACCTGTAGATATCACGGAGACAGTCCATCCATGTAAGAGCTCAGTTGAACGCGAGAGAACGAAGAAGAAAGGATGAAATAACAAGAATGTCATTTTCGTAAGAGCCACTGTCGTCCTGTGGACGGAACTTAATTTTCATAATATGTGATTCAATTGGTTATTTAAATTGCTGTCACCTGCCATAAATTATATTCAAGTAACTATGTGCTGATAGGTGTACGTGTGCTGTGTGTGTAGCTGTCGTAGTGTGTGTGTGTGTGGTGTGTGTGTGTGTGTAGTGGGTGTGATTCATCTAGTCTAGTGTGAATTAACCGGAAAAAGAGCTAGAGCTCATTACTGTCCGCTACCTAAAACCTACGATTATCATGCTGACTGCTTTAAAGTCGTGATAATCTGGGATGTGCTTGGTACCACCTCCTTAACCGAGGTTACCAACGGTTCAAGGATCTGGTGGGAAAACTATAACCTGATACCCTCTTGACAGTGTGGGTCTCTTCAATGCTTTCCTTCAACATACACAGCCATGTTTCCACATATCATTAATCTAGAGTCCGAGACGATGAGAAGGCAAGCCACGAGGTGGTAGCACTAATCCTTGAGGAGAACGCGCACGTTAATAATGTGCCACCAACTTTCGATTGTGATACCTTATGACTTCTATCAAATATCCCCCTCACACATCGTTCAAGAATTTTTTATCCATTTTCAGCAAACCACTTTTATTCACTACTTGGTTCAATTTTCATAATAGTCTCCTTGTGCGGCAACCTTCCAAATAGCGTTTTTTCAAGTCCAGGAAAACACAAGTGACCATCAATCACTATTGACTTCTAGAAATTTAGTTAGGTTGTAATGCAAGACCTGCCTTTTTCTGTGTGGGTGTGTGTGTGTGGTGTGGGTGTGTGTGGTGGTGTGTGTGGTGTGTGTGTGTGTGTGTGTGTGTGGATGTGTGTGTGTGGTGTGGTGTGTTGGATGTGTGTGTGTGTGTGTGTGTGTGTGGTGTGTGTGGTGTGGTGGTGGTGTGTGATGGTGTGCTGTGTGTGTGTGGTGTGTGTGTGTGTGGTAGTGTGTGTGTGTGTGTGTGGTGGTGGATTGATGTGTGTGGTGTATTCATCTAGGTGTATTTACAGGAGCAAGAGCACGTCGTATGGGCACGTCTCCATATCAACATTTTTTATCATTCATTCCTTAGTGGTTAGTGTGGCCAAACGCCCCCACCACCTACCCGGCGGGAGGTCACAAACCCCCGGGGACACACGGTACCCATTCACTGCTGGGTGGACAGGGCTCGGGTTTTAAGGAAACGGCCCATCTGTTTCCGCTCCGCCAGGGGGATCGACACCCGGACTTCTCAGTGTTGTGCACCGAACGTAGCTAACCACTACACTACAACGGTGTGTGGTGTTGGATGATGTTTCGAGCGTTGTGGTTTGTTCAACAAAAATTGCCATCACAAAAACATGATATTACTAATAGCAAGGGAATAAAGATATGCATAACAGAAGATAAAACGTTATTTTGGTGAAAAATTACCCACCAATAAATCCATACATCCTTACTGTCATACATTTATTTATTCGATTCAGCCATCAACTGGTAACTGAATAACAGGCCTAAAGTGGTTGAACCTTATTTTATTTAGTGAACTCATACTCTGTTAGTGGAATGGCTCAAAGAATACTGATTTTGGTGAATCTTGTAGGAGGAGAGTGAAGAGTGTGAAGAAAGGGTATGAAGTGAACTTGAGGATCTAAGACAGGGTAAAAGCCAGGTTAAAGAGATACATGAATGAGAGGTGATGAAATAAGGAGGAGGAGGCTTGAACAAAGCACGGATGAAAATGTGTGGGTAAGGGAGAGGTGGGAGGCTCTGCCGTGGCATCCCCCCCTAGAACATCCATAAAATAAAGGGAAGTACAAGAGGCTGGAAGAACAGACTCCCACGAGTTACACGTGGTAGTTTTTGCTACTAATAATAAGACATCACCTTCATTACACCATGAAAATATCGAGCTCCTTAAAGTCCTGATTGACTCCGCACTAAACTACTGGACGACCGAAGTCCCATTCCAAGAATTTACCACGTATTGTGAACCAGTTTTTTTCCTAATTCCTCTTTTAAAATCTACGCTTTTCCACCGTTTGAATCCGCAATACTCTTTTGGTACCTGGTTCCCAGCAGTAAGAATTTTTCATTATTAAAGGAACGTTCAAGGGATGTTCCCAGAGGGCAATAAGGCACTGTCAAACAGAGCTATCACTGGTCTATTCAGAACCACAAGGGCTCAGGGTAGGTCAAGGCCTGCTCTTCAAACTACATTGTCTGCCCACCATTTTGGGGAGCAGCTTCTGGGCAGGGAGAAATAGTTCGCCATGGCATTGTTATTGCCTCTAACTCTTTTTGCGTCAGCTTCGACAAAACTTCGCTGGTCTTGGAGTTGTCTTCTTGTTAATTTACTTTGAGTCCGAGAGCTCAAGTTCACTCTCCTCCACCATCAACCTTGTATCCTGTATCCTATGGCCTACTACGGTGGTGATGGTCGCCCTCTTTAGTACCTCAAGGCAACTGAGGCACCAGTAGGTCTCTTTTTGGCAAAACGATGCACTATTTCTACGGCCATGATGGTGGAGGGATAGGAAGTATGAAGATGTGAAGGGAAAGCTGAGGAGTGAGAGGTAGGAGGAGGAGAAGGGAACCCGAGAAGGGGATCACTGGAAGTAGAGTCAAGGGAGAAGGAGAAGAGAACGCGTAGGATCATGGGTTGGTAAGGACAGGAGGCAGCACAGACTGAGACAAGAGAGGGGTGGAGGAAAGAGAGGGAACGAGGTACAAAATAGGAGAGAGAAGGTGAGGAAGGGTAAAGGTGACAGTGAGGTAGGTGGCACAAGGTGTTTGAGGCAGGATGGTACATGAGTGGAGGTGGTGGCGACAGGTAAAAAATGGCTGGGTAGAGCAGGATGAAAGATGCTAGTGACAGGGCCTAAGTGAAGAGGGGTGCAAGCTACCAGCAGCAGACTCTGCAGATAACAATAATATATTTCAATTCATTTTTTTTGCATTTTGTTCATTACTGAATAGTCTGATACCATTTGTTTTGTCATATATACTTAAATTAAAAATAGAAGAGTTGAAGGTTGAAGAGTCATGCTTAAGTCATGTTTCACTCACCTGGTCATCCAAATATTCATGCCAAATCTTCTCATGTAACTCATGGCCAAATCTTTGATCATGAGGGAATGATGAGTTCACTCTCATGTGAGAACTGGGTGCGTTATGGAGTCGTCCACTCCAGGTCCCCCTCTCTGGTACTCATGCTCCTTGTTTTTAAAACTTAAAAAGGAACACATCATTTTATTCAACAGTTTAGGAAATAATTCCTTGCCACCTATTATCCATCGCTCTGAATAACCGTTTCCTACAAACTCCCTCTAAGAACTCCCAAAATCGAGCTTCTCTTTCACACTGTGGACTCCCTACCTCCAATTAAAATAAACTAATGTTTGAATATACACACAAACTCGATTTCCGGATATCGGATATTTTGGACCGGACCAAAAATCCGAGGTCCGGGTGAGATTGTCAGTATCAGGCAATTTTTTTTTTTTTTTTTTTTTTTTTTTTTTTTTCGGTTTTGAAATGCATGGTCCTGTTCGTAAATTGACCCAAGTTTGTCCGGCGTTGTCTGAGCGTCTGGCCGGAACCCATGGGCAAGGTTCGCCGCCTCCCCGCTCCAGGTAGGAGCCATGCTAGAGTGGTCGTTATGTTATATTTGGGCACATAACATCACGGTCACCTGAATCAGCCTTCCGTCAGTCACCTGACTACCCACTGCCCCTGGTGCCAGAACATCTGGACATTGAACACTTTCTTGCGGCCTCCCGCCAGGTGGCGCATGCTCAGCGGCGTATTGTTTACATTTGGGCACACCGACTACGGTTCATGCTGCACAGCCTCGTTAGTCCCCGGACCCCCACTGCCCCTGGTTGCAGGAACGTCTCCGTGAGACTATGAACACGTTCTGTTGCCTACCGCCAGGTGGCGCATGTCAGCGGACGTAAAAGTCCGAGCTGCGGGGGTAGTGATAATTGCGGTTTGCCGGACAGTAAATATAGAGTAGGATAAACGGTCCGGGGGTGGTACAAGATCGGTACTTATATATATATATATTATATATTCTTATTATTATTATTATTATTATTAGTTTATTAATTATTATTAATTTATTATTATCTATTATTATTATTATATTTATTTATTTTATTTTTTTTATTTACTTGCGATTCCCGACTTTTGCGGTTCCCGGACCAGTGCCCCCCCCTATTAGCCGGAAATCGAGGGTTTGTGTGTATGAACTAGGATTATGCAGTATGTGAAAGTTAGAAATAATTACTTCTTTTAAAATGACTCCCCAGCTCCTCTTCAAGGATGAGATTTCTAGGAGTTTGGCCTGGATTCCAACATTGAAAAGTTAGTTATTTCCTGCCAGGCTTTGTTCTTCTGGCAGGCAAATACGAGTCTGTTGACTTGGATGTAAAAAATCACTCCCCACCTGATTTACAGCACCAAGGTGCAGATGCTCACTTGAGAGGGGGAAAGCCTGAAAAGAAGACATTAATAACGGTTTTCAATGGCATAAATATAATAATTTACATTAAGTTATTATGTATGTTTGTGCAGAGTGGTTATAGCTAGGATTTATCATATGAGGGGGCACAGCTGAGATTGGGGGGGGGGGCACTAGGTAAGTGGAGATCAGGGGCATCTGATGTCACATAGAAGAGTATAGGACCTACTCACGATTAAAGTCTGTGGTGGGTCTTAGAGCATTTATACAGAAATACGGCCCAGTTCATGGTGCAGTAGGGGGTTAGGGATAGGTTAGCGAATTTTGTTTTATTATCCCAAACAGGTTAAGTGTACGTTAGTTTCGGTTAGTTAGTAAGATTCGTGATCCATTTAGGGGGAACTTTTGTGGACTGTGTCACAATGAAGGTCTTTTTCATGAAAAATCTGGTGTCGTTTCCCCCGGAGTCACAGCCTCAAGCGTAGAGGGCCCGCACCTAACAGTGCAAAACAGTTTTGGAAAAATTAATATTCGCCACCGGGTCTATGGAGGTAGGGCACGTGCCTCCCGTCAGTACTACGCCACGCTGTGTTTGTTGTCCTAGAAACTACACGATAGTCATACAATTGATGTTTATTCGGCTGATGTATATTTCCCCTCCCTCAACATTGGCGTCTTTTTAGTTACCATATAGGGGGTTGGTTATTACCAAGTTAGGAGGCTATGATGCGGGGTTAAGTTTAGTGTATAAATGTACTTCACTCTATACGTTTTGAGAGAGGGTCCCTTCATTTGTGCCTGCATAATATAGTAGACTGCTATTCGCGGGATGCCATAAACCAAAACATTACCCAAAAAATAGAATACTACATTTCGTCATCAATCTGAACACTTGTACGTACACATCCCTTATGTTGCTTTCAACTAAAGAAATTACTTTCCATGCATTCAGACCACCAGTGGCGTAGCTACGGCACCCCACTGGCCATGGCTGCCGTATTCTGTATACCCATGCTTCTGATCTGATCTTAGAATATGCCCTAATACCCTTCCATGTGGCATAAGAATGCCACTGAGCTCCGCTTGCCTAGTGCCCCCATACTTAAGCTATTCCACCCACAGGTGCTCTTCCTAGATAGATTATCTAAGCCTACGCCCCTCTTCAAGGACAATGAATGCTTATACTCATCTTAAATATCACAGATGTCCCAATTGAATTGCTATATGTGAAGTTTAAACCAATAACGATCGTGTGTCTTTTAAGTATCCTGACGTTTTCATTTTCATTATAAGGAGTACCACAAAGACAGCCGTCGAATGAAAAATAACATAGGGGGTCTGGCTGGGGGACGAAACCCCCCTAGCGGGGTTACTATGAAAACAATGCCAGACTGGGTTTCCCTTAATTAATTAGCAGGGGGATCTGGGGGGGGGGCGAAACCCCCCTAGCGGGGTTTTAATTACGAAAATAACGCCCAGGCTGGGTTCTAGCCTACTGGTAACTAGCTTTTTACTGGGTTTTTAACTGGGGGTTTTATCTAGGGGGCGGCGAACCCCCCTACAGGTTGGTTAAAAAAACAATGCCCAATTTTTAGTTTTTAATTGCAGGGGGGTCAGGAGGGGCGCACCCCCCCCCCTCCCTTTATGATAGGGAGTATTGGTAAAAGGGGGTATTTTTTAAAAACTGCATTTTTTACATCAAAATTTTTAAAAACTTGGTGAAAAAGCGATATTACCTTATAAAAAGTCTTTTTCCTGATTTTTTGGGGAGTCCAAAACCGTCCTTGGCGCCAAATTGCAATTTTTTTTTTTATTGCTCTGGTTTTGGGTCGGGGTGGGTACCCCCCGGCATACCAACCTCCCCATGGCTCCCGAGTGGGGTCCTATCCCGATGGAACAAAATCAGCAGTTCATGAAACTATAAATGAAGTATCACGACAGTCGGGCCCCCCACTCCTATCGTGTAGGGTGGAAAATGACCATTCTGCAATGGCCCTAGTGTTGGGGGAAGCCACCACCCGGGAGGCGGTCAAAAACCCCCCGGCTAACACCCGGTCCCTTTTCACTGCTGGGTGGACAGGGGCTCGGGTTTTTTAAGGGAATTTAATCCATGCATCTGTCCCTTCGCTCCGCCTGGGGTCGAAACCCCGGGATTTCTCGGTTTTGAGCCGAGCGTGCTAACCCCTTTCACTACGGAGTGTGTTGTGTGTGTGTGGGTTTTGTGTGTGTGTGGTGTGTGGGTGTGTTGTGTGGTGTGTGGTTTTGGTGTGTGTTGGTTTTGTGGTGTGTGTGTGTGTTTGTGTGTGTGTGTGTGTGGTGGTTTTATCTTTTAAAGGGCATTTTTTTGAAGGCACGAGCTCATTACTGCTTATGAAAAGACCATTAAACATCATTACATCATCATTTTTATTATATTATTTTTTTATTGTTTTTTTAAATTTTTATTTTATTATTATTATTTATTATTATTATTATTATTATTATTATAATTATCATTATTATTATTATTGTTATTATTATTATTATTATTATAATTATCATTATTATTATTATTATTATTATTATAATTATCATATTATTATTATTGTTATTATTATTATCATTATTATCATTATCATTATTACTATCATTATTATTGCTCTGATGCTATCCTGTTGTCTTACATGTAGTTTGATAGTTAGTAGTAGGTAGTTCAGCAGATACCCTCGTTATAGACCAGTCTCTCTCTCTCTCTCTTCTCTCTCCTCTCTTCTCTCTCTCTCTCTCTCTCTCTCTCTCTCTCCTCTCTCTCTCTCCTCTCTCTCTCTCTCTCTCTCTCTCTCTCTCTCTCTCTCTCTTTGTTTACCTCCTTTCATAAATTTCAACCTATACCTTACCTTTACCTAAAAAAAAAAAAAAAAAAAAAAAAAAAAAAAAAAAAAGTGCTTTGCGATAGAAACATTTAGCAGATGCACAGAGGCATTTACCCTTGAGGCACAGAACGTAATTTCTTTATATATATATTTTCTTTGTTGCTTTTCTTTTTTCACTTCACATTATTAGAGTTTTTTATTTCCCCTGATGGCCAGGACACTCTTAGGGCCAGTTGCAAGAAGGTCTCGTCGTGTGCCCTATAGGGTCCCGGCGTGGAAATGCCCGACTGCACAGGTTCAAGAACAGCGTCATTTCACCCCCATCGTGTGCCCCATCGGGAAAAAATCGTCGGGCGGTAACCCCCTACCGATGAGATGATCGATGAGCACCATATATAATCAAATACTTCCATTGAACATCAATACTCAACATATTCAATATGTGACACATTTTCTGAGGAAGATCAACGCGGTTACTAAGCCGAAAAGGCAGCTGATTCATCATTTTCAGTTGCCGGCACCCAAGAATAAGCGGTGGATGTCCGCGCCACCTATTGACAGCGGCTGGTGAATGGGGTGGGTGGGCGGCGGGCGGAAAAGTACATCCACACCTCATAACAATACGTTGTCATCCACCTTACCTGTGTCTACTGAAGAAGACTTGATCAACCTACCACGCCTGTGAACGCATCATAGGACATCACCGATTCACCAGGGCTCATATGGTTCCTCAACGGATCATTGCAGCCCTAACCAACGCCTATACCCGCTCGGTATTCCCGCTGGGATATTAGTGAACAGACTTTAACTATGATTGAATGTATGTTGTTACTTTTATGCAGTTACCATTTTCGAAATGATAATAAGTAATATGGCTAAATATTACTGACTAGAATCATCTACAAACGCAAATATATTGTAATCATGAGAGAGAGAGAGAGGAGAGAGAGAGAGAGAGAGAGAGAGAGAAGAGAAGAGAGAGAGAGAGAGAGGAGGAGGAGGAGGAGGTGAACACCAGCGTGGCGTTGTCATGGTAACTCAATGACCAACCTCAGAACTTGTGAAATCTTTTCGTGCCGCCTCTTTCTATTGAAAACAGCATTGCTAATACAAGTATTAGTATATTTTAATGTTATAGAAACATAATTCATGATAGAAATGACTGGAATAAATTTCTTTATAGTAGTAAATATTATCATTCTATTTAACGCACGGGTTGGTAACACCTCGCTCCCGACGTCGGACATCATGCCGATGGGGCAAAATCAGCCGTTCATGAAACTCATCAATGAAGTATCACGACAGTCGGGCGCCCCACTCACTATCGTTTACTCGATGGAAAACGTCAATTTCTTGCAACTGGGCCTTAGTATTATCAGTGTGAATGCATCCATCCTTTAGCCCCTTCACGCCCAGATCTTGCCTTGGCTATAAATAATCGTCTGTTGTTAGCCATTAAATTACGAAAAAGTCACTGAATATACCAAATTACTTAGTGGACAAGGATACTAAACAGGTCATAGCTATAAAATATTGCTTATAGTCACTAAAAATCGTGTAATGGCACCCAAATGACAATGGCAATAACGTTCTGGGCCTCAAGGGGTTAAAAAGAGAAAGAACCAAATGAAGGAATGAATAAAGTAAATAATCAGGTGAATGTATAAACAAAATGTTCTAAAATACATTACAACAATTCTTACATCAGTCTTAATATAGTATTCTGCTGACACACATTAATATACATAGCAGGTAATTGTGTATTTCTATAGATTAATCAAGGTTTATTCAATTATTCATTTGGTTGTTATTCACTAGTGTACCTTCACGCGTGTGTAGTGACAGGTAGGAAACTCTGGTTCATTAAAGGTTACATTGAAGCACATTTGATTGTTAAGAAAAATAAGTTATTCTAAAATTGCGGAGTTTTAAAAGAATGTCATGAAATCTGCTATATATATAGAGAGAGAGAGAGAGAGAGAGAGAGAGAGAGAGAGAGAGAGAGAGAGAGAGAGAGAGAGAGAGAGAGAGAGAGAGAGAGAGAGAGAGAGAGGAGAAGTTTCAGGCTCATTCATTACAATTTTAAGATATAAAGAGACTCCTCCTCCTCCTCCTCCTCCTCCTCCTCCTCCTCCTCCTCCTCCTCCACCTCCACTTTAAAGCTGGTGGTGGTTGTTCGTCAGGAGAGAGAGAGAGAGAGAGAGAGAGAGAGAGAGAGAGAGAGAGAGAGAGAGAGAGAGAGAGAGAGAGAGCCAATATCGCGAGCTATCATGACGGAATCGTTCGCCAGTCAGCTGCAAATGCAAATCTCTCTCTCTCTCTCTCTCTCTCTCTCTCTCTCTCTCTCTCTCTCTCTCTCTCTCTCTCTCCTCTCTCTCTCTCTTCTCTCTCTCTCTCTCTCTCTCTCTCTCTCTCTCTCTCTCTCGTGTGTGTGTATGTGTGTATGTTTGTGTGTGTGAGAGAGAGACACGATAAGAAAGGTACACACACACACACACACACACACACACACACACACACACACACACACACACACACACACACACACACACACACACACACACACACACACACACACAATACATTTCCAATAATGATATATGTCAACGTTTCTGAGTGACTCCTCCTCCTCCTCCTCCTCCTCCTCCTCCTCCTCCTCCTCCTCCTCCTCCTCCTCCTCCACAAGAACAATCCAATGTAAAAATGATAAATAAAAAATATTAGTCGTTTTACACCCATGAAAAAAAAATTCATCGCCTAGATTTTGTTAGACCTACTTAAAGTTAATTATTTGTTGTGTTTTAAATAGCACAAAAAGAAAACTTGTGGATCTTTTGTCAACACTACATAAAAAAAGCTTCTTTGGCGGGGAATACTACATTGGACCAAGATTTTGGGAAAAAAATATAGTATTGTATAAGCCCTTCACCCTCCCTAGCCTCCCTAGGGGGGCCCTGGGAGGCCACTCAGGAGACAACTCAGTTGTCTGTGAGCACTGACAGCAGACCTTTTTTTCTGTCTCCTCTTACTGTCCTTTTCTCTTTTTAAAAAAACCCAAAAGGGGGCTGTTGCGTATATGTGCGCAATGACATCCTTGCTCCCTCCCCCACGCCCTTAATCTTCCAAATTTTTCTACCATCTGGCTTCGACTTAAATGTCACTCTCTTACAAAATTTATCTGTGCTGTTATCTCTCCCCTAACTCCTCTGTATGTAAAATTCTTCAAATTTTTTTAACAAAAAAAGTGGAGCACATCTCATCTCTTTTTCCTTTAGCAGAATGTCCATTTTTGGGGGGTTTTCAATGTTCACCCCCAGCTTGGCTATCATCTTCTTTCACTGACCCCCCGGGTGAAAAACCTACAACTTTTCTATCCTCCAAACCTAGAGCACTGGGCGCACCCTCCCTTTTCCTGCCGCCTTGGAGACACGTCCAACATTCTTGATCTTTTCCTAACTACTAACCCTTCTCTTCTTGTGAACTATTCTCTCCGTTGGGTTCCCCCCATCACAATCTTATTTCTGAACCTGTCCTACGCTCCGTGCGCCTGGGGACCCCCTAAGCGGAGGTGCTTCTAGCACTTAAAACTCGCTAAGTGGGAGACCTAAGGCAGTACTACTCTGATTTTCCAGGGAATATTACTGCTTCCATGTCAAGACCCACCTTTTTGTGCAGAGCGCATCTGAGGCCCATAGTCCTGGCATGGGGGCGTACTTCCAAAATACTTTCTCAAATTCCCTAAAGCCCGTCCCCTTGGTTTAACTCTGCTTTTCTCATGCTGCCCGGGATAGAGGCGGCTCAAAAACGGTACCGTAACCATCCTTTTCCCTGAAACTCATCCCTTTATATTTCTCCCGTAATCATCAAATCTTTCTTCAACTTACCAAAAACCCTTTTTCATTCTAAAAATGTAAAATCTTTCTAAATCAAATTCCTCTCGTGATTTCTGGCATCTAGCTAATAACATCTCTAAAAATTTTTCTTCTGCATCTTTCCCTCCTAGCTTCCCCCAGATGGCTCCACAGCTGTCTCATCATTTCAAAAGCTGAACTTTTTCGCCAAACATTTCAAAAAATTTCCCCACTCTGGCTGTAAAGGGCTTTTTTTCCTCTTCTCCTCTACCCTCTGCCCCTCTTTTCCTGTCATTAAGATCCTTGGGGATATGTTTTTTTTGGGCCCTTTCTGGCCTAGATCCTGGGAAGGCTTCGGTCCGACGGAGCCCCCCCATTGTTCTAAAAAAACTGTGTTTTTTTTTGGGTGCTTGCCCTTGCCTGGTCAAAAACTTTTCCGCTTTGTCTATCATTTTCCCTTTCCTTTTTGCTGAAGTTGCTCCACCCAAACCTTTTTTCCAAAGAAGGGGACCGTTCAAATCCTTCAAACTCCCGTCCTTGCTTTACTTCCGGGGCCTTTTTCAAAATTTTTTAAATCTATACTTAATAAGAGATTCTTAAGCTCTTCTGCTCAAAATCTTCTATCTGTCTTTTAGTACTTTTTTCCGGAAAGGGCGTCTACGGGCATCTTCTATTTTTCCCTAACTGAATTTTTGGCCCCTCCTTAGGTTTCGGTGAAACTTTTGCTTTTTACCCTTGACATATCAAAAGCTTTTGATAGACCCTGGCACAAATCTTTAATTTCCAAACTACCCTCTTTCGTTTCTACCCTTCCTTGGTACCTTTCCCTTTTAAGTTTCCTTTTCAAACGTTCTATTGCAGCTACTGTAGACGGCCTTGTTCTTTCCTAAATCTATCAATAGGGGTGTTCCCCGGGTTCTGCCCCTATCACCCACTCTCTTTCTTTTATTCTTTTAATGATCTTCTAAGTCAACTCAAACCCATCCACTCCTACGCTGATGATTCTACCCTCTTTTTAAACGTCGTTTTTAGACGCCAACCCCAACAGGAACAAAGTGTTCCGAGGATGCCACCGCGCCTAACTTCTGTCTTTCTAAAATTTTTCTGTTTGGGGGCAAAGGGGGAAAAACCTTGTTTTTTTCAATGCCTAAAAAACCCCAATTTCTTCACCTTCTCTCGACCAAAACCTCCAGAAAAACTATCCCCTCTTCTTAAATGACACTCAACTGTCCCCCTTCTTCTAAAAATGAACTTTCTAGGACTATCCTTTACTAAAATCTAACGGGAAATCTCACATCTCATCCTTGCTAAAACAGCTTCTAAGAATTAGGTTGCTGTGGCGTCTGCGCCCCTTTTTTTTCTCCGTCCCAATTGCTTCTCTCTACAGGGGCCTTATCTGCCCATGTATGGAGTATGTCTCACATGTTTGGGGGGATCCCCCCATACAGCCTCCTAAACAGGTTGAGTCAATGTTTTGTCTCATCACGCTTTTCCTTTGACTGCTGTCTTCAATCTTTAAATCACCGCCGCAATGTTGCTTTCTTGCTCCTTTTACCTTATTTCATGCTCCTGCTCTTCTGAACTTTCTACTCTCCCCCCCACCCGAGCCTCGCTGCACAAGACTTTCTACTCATTCTCATCCCCACCTGTCCCTCTTCCCAATGCAAGAGTTAATCAGTACTTTACTTTTCTCCCTTTCACTGTAACCTGGAACTCTCTTCCCCGTTTCTTTTTTTTCCCCTTTCCTTATTAAATCTTTTTTTAAAAGAAAGTAACAAAACACCTCCGAAATAAATTGGCCTACCCCCCTGTTTTTTTTTTTCTCTTATTCTTCTTTTTAGGGCTGGGAAATAAGGGCTTTTGTGTTACCCTTTTTGTTGTCCCCCTTTTCCATTCCCTGGATGTAAAAAAAAAAAAAAAAATAAATAAAAAATAAAAAAAAGACACGGACTCAAAGGGTTTTGTTTTTTGTTTTAGGTAAATTTGGTTAGTTTAGATTAAATTGTTTAGGTAAAGACTTTTTCAGTTAAGCTGTCAAGGGTTTTTTTATTTTTTTCAATGGTTAGGCTGTTTTTAGGCTTTTTTCTTCACAATTCCACACAAAAATTTGATTCCCTTAAATTATGGCAGAATAAACTTTGAAAGGGTTTTAAAATTTTTGTAAACTTTCTATTATCCATTTTTTCACAAAAAAAAAATCCCATTTTTAACGGGATAAAGAAACGCCCAGGGAAAAAAGCCTTTGTTTCAAAAGTTTCTGTGGCGGTCACCAAACGGAAAAGATCCCCCACTTTAGCAAAAAAAAATCACTTGCTTTTTGATATTGTATCTATAATATTTAAGTATTATCCTAATAAAAATATTCAGTAATAAAATAGTAAGGGACAGGAAGCTTTCCACGCGAGGAAAGTGCAAAAAGAATGCCTGAAATTTCTATGGTTCAACTTTTCTCTTATAAGTGACATTTTTTGAAGGTGTATGATCCGTGGCACATTTTGGGTTTTTTTAGGCATTTAACTTGTGGTTAATATGTCGAGAGTAGTTAGCGCCAGTCTGCAAACAATATCCCTTTTTTTTGGGGTTATTATATGGGGCTGCGGCCTATATTTGATTTTATTACTACCATTTACCTACTACCTTTATGTCTAACGGGGGGGAACAAAAACTCTGGATTACCCTCCCTATACCTAGGGCCTAATGTACCTAGTGTTTCCCAATTGCCTACTGCCTACCCAATGCTCAAACTCATTCTTTGTCGAGTTACTATATAAATAAATACTATTTGGGGTATTTTTCTACCAAATTTTTTTTCATGGGTTAAATCACTTTCACACAACCTCAAATCATTTAAAACACTTTACGTTTTTATAGTATTAGTCATGTGTAATGTTTGTCTTTCAGTTTTTTGGTTGAATTTTCGCTTATTTTTTTAAAACTTTTTTTGGCCGTTTTTGTTTTTGAAAAACTAGACTTTTGGTAATTTTTGCACCCCGGAACCCATTACAAAAAAGCATTTGAAACTGCATATGGGGGGTTCAAAAAAAAAAATTTTCCAAGACCCTTTTTTTTGGAGCTTCTGGCCCCCGCACCATTCGAGGAATTTTGTCTGGCTTTGGGGCTTTCCTACTCCCGGGGAATTATTCATTCATCTAAATTGGTTTTCCCTTCGTTCTTCAATGTTTGTGCTAGCCTAGATGATGCGGGGGCTGGGCCCACTTTAAAGGCTTCTGGCGGCACCATTGCAGAGGAATACTGTCTGGCATGGGTCATTTCCCACTCTGGGGAAAAATATTCATTCTGTAAAGTAGTTCCCATCGGTATCTTCAATACTATGCTAGCTCGAAATTTTTGGCCCTTTTTGCCCGTCTGGGAAGGGCCAAAAAAGCGGGCTATTTGTCTGGCATTGGTTTATTTTTACCTCTGGGGATGTACTTGTCCATGTAAAATTGGGTTTTTTGTGGGATCTCCTATCTATGCTGCCCCAAAAAGGCAATTTAAGGGCCCCCGGGGTCACCGCAAAAGTGGTACCGTGACGGCCCTTTTTTAAAAAATCCCACGCTACACCTAGATTCCAATCTCCAAAATTGGGATCCTTCTCATCAGGCTGTAGGCCCCTGGCTGCCGGGCTACATCATGTTGGGCTGTGATGTGGTACAATGTGGTATGTACAGGGCGTGGGAGGGGAAAGGGCAAGGGGGCCCCAATTAAATATCTACCACACGTATTTGTGTGTGTTATCCCATAAAAAATCTGTGTGTTGTGTGTTGTGGGGGTGTCACCATATAAATATCTGTGTGTGTGTGTGTGTGTGTTGTGGTGTGTGTGTGTTTGTGTGTGTGTGTGTGTGTGTGTGTGGTGTGTGTGGGGGTGTGGTGTGTCACCATAAAAAAATTCTCTCTCTCTTCTCTCTCCTCTCTCTCTTTTCTCTCTCTCTCTCTCTCTCCCTTTTTTCTCTCTCTCTCCCCTCTCTCTCTATTGCGGTTGTGTGTGTGTATGTGTCACCCTTAAAATCCTCCCTCTCTCCCTCTCTTCTGTCTTTTCTCTCTTCCTCTCTCTCTCCCCCTCTCTCCTCTCTCTTCCCCTCTCTTTTCTCTCTCTCTCTCCTCTCTCTCTGTGGATGTGTGTCACCCTATAAAATATCCCCTCAATCTATCTGTGCGTGTCCTGTGTGTCGCTGTGTGTTCCTCCCCTGGCCGAGGACAGGGGCTACTGGGGAAACAGAAAGGGGAGCGCTGGGCCCGCGCTCACACCCCCCTGGACGACTACTTTGTGGTCCCCCCGGGGAAAATCACCTACGAGGAGCAGGGGGCTACCACGCCGCCCTGCAGGCACCCATGAAACAGGGCTACCACGCCGCCCCTGCGCACACCATGAAGGCAGGGCACCACGCCGCCCTGCAGGCACACCATGAGGCAGGGATAACACCCGCCCCGCAGGCACACCATGAAGGCAGGGACTACCACGCCGCCCGCAGGCCACCATGAAGGCAGGGGCTAAAACCCGCCTCCCCCGCAGCACACCCCTGAAGGCGGGCTAAACCCGCCGCCCTGCAGCACACCATGAAGGGAGGGCTACCAAAGCCGCCCGCGGCACACCAGAAGGCAGGGACTACCACGCCGCCCTGCAGGCACACCATGAAGGCAGGGACTACCACGCCGCCCTGCAGGCACACCATGAAGGCAGGACTACCACGCCGCCCTGCAGGCACACCATGAAGGCAGGGACTACCACGCCGCCCTGCAGGCACAACCATGAAGGCAGGGACTACCACGCCGCCCTGCAGGCACACCATGAAGGCAGGGACTACCACGCCGCCCTGCAGGCCACCATGAAGGCAGGGACTACCACGCCGCCCTGCAGGCACACCATGAAGGCAGGGACTACCACGCCGCCCTGCAGGCACACCATGAAGGCAGGGACTCCCCACGCCGCCCTGCAGGCACACCATGAAGGCAGGGACTACCACGCCGCCCTGCAGGCACACCATGAAGGCAGGGACTACCAGGAGTGAGGGACTACCCACGCCGCCCTGCAGGCACACCATGAGGCAGGGACTACCATGAAGGCAGGGACTACCACGCCGCCCTGCAGGCACACCATGAAGGCAGGGACTACCACGCCGCCCTGCAGGCACACCATGAAGGCAGGGACTACCAGGAGTGAGGACTACCACGCCGCCCTGCAGGCACACATGAAGGCAGGGACTACCACGCCGCCCTGCAGGCACACCATGAAGGCAGGGACTACCACGCCGCCCTGCAGGCACACCATGAAGGCAGGGACTACCACGCCGCCCTGCAGGCACACCATGAAGGCAGGGACTACCACGCCGCCCTGCAGGCACACCATGAAGGCAGGACTACCACGCCGCCCTGCAGGCACACCATGAAGGCAGGGACTACCATGAAGGCAGGGACTACCACGCCGCCCTGCAGGCACACCATGAAGCAGGGACTACCACGCCGCCCTGCAGGCACACCATGAAGGCAGGGACTACCACGCCGCCCTGCAGGCACACCATGAAGGCAGGGACTACCACGCCGCCCTGCAGGCACACCATGAAGGCAGGGACTACCAGGAGTGAGGGACTACCACGCCGCCCTGCAGGCACACCATGAAGGCAGGGACTACCATGAAGGCAGGGACTACCACGCCGCCCTGCAGGCACACCATGAAGGCAGGGACTACCACGCCGCCCTGCAGGCACAACCATGAAGGCAGGGACTACCACGCCGCCCGCAGGCACACCATGAAGGCAGGGACTACCACGCCGCCCTGCAGGCACACCATGAAGGCAGGACTACCAGGAGTGAGGGACTACCACGCCGCCCTGCAGGCACACCATGAAGGCAGGGACTACCATGAAGGCAGGGACTACCACGCCGCCCTGCAGGCACACCATGAAGGCAGGGACTACCACGCCGCCCTGCAGGCACACACCATGAAGGCAGGGACTACCACGCCGCCCTGCAGGCACACCATGAAGGCAGGGACTACCACGCCGCCCTGCAGGCACACCATGAAGGCAGGGACTACCACGCCGCCCTGCAGGCACACCATGAAGCAGGGACTACCACGCCGCCCTGCAGGCACACCATGAAGGCAGGGACTACCACGCCGCCCTGCAGGCACACCATGAAGGCAGGGACTACCACGCCGCCCTGCAGGCACACCATGAAGGCAGGGACTACCACGCCGCCCTGCAGGCACACCATGAAGGCAGGGACTACCAGGAGTGAGGGGGAGACATGGGCAGGAACACGAGTTATTACAGTGAGATAGCAATCAGCAGAGCTCTGTAGATGTTGTTAGTGCTGTTATCATGACTAT
>JACEEZ010019144.1:30000-55000 GCA_016584305.1 Chionoecetes opilio
AGACAACAGACCACCCACACAGACAAACAACCACAACACACAGACATATGCCCAGACACCAGACACACCATTGAAAGAAAGTTTTTTAAAAAGGGGGAAAGAATCTGATAACAAAAACCTCAACTTTTGAAAAGAAGTTTTAAAAAGTGAAGGAACCTGATTCATAAGCCCAAAATTTAAGAAATAAAAAAAAATTGGGGAATCACGAAAATGATGACTGAGAGTGGCAAGATGGGTTGATAAAGAGAGAAAAAGGGAAAATAAATAATAAAAATAGTGGTTTAAAATTCATGACAGAAAGAAAAGATCTATATTAAAACAGTCAAAATTAATTTAAAGTATAGAAAATTAAAGACAAATATAAGAAAAAAACAAAACCCCACAAAAAAAAAACCAACAAAAAAACACTAAAATTTCCTTTTGAAAAAATTGAGAAAATAGCAAAAAAATCGACAAATAATTATGAAATAGGGCAAAAATTTGGAAAAAAGGGTTGAAAAAAAAAACAAAAAACCAAAAAAAATAAGTGAAAAAAACGGAAAAAAATACATACCAAAAAAAAAAAAAAAAAATTTTAACGAAAAAAAAATATTAAAAAGTAAAAAAAACCCGAAGAAATAAAAAATAAACCTAAAAGAAGTAAAAATAAACTAAAAAAAGTGAAAAAAAAACCTAAAAAATAGAAAATAAAAATAAAAAAATAGAAAATAAACCTAAAAGAATAGAAAATAAACCTAAAAAATAGAAAAAAAACCTAAAAAAGTAAAAATAAAAACCCAAAAAAAGTAAAAATAAACCTTAAAGAAGTGAAAATAAAACCCAAAAGAAATAGAAATAAAACCCTTAAAAAAGTAAAATAAAAACCCTTTAAAAAAAATAAAAAAAAACCTAAAAAGTAGAAAAAAAACCTAAAAAAAGTAGAAATAAACTAAAAAAAGTAGAAAAAAAACCTTAAAAAAATAAAAAAAAACTAAAAAAAGTAGAAAAAAACCTAAAGAAGTAAAAATAAACCCAAAGAAAATAGAAAATAAACCTAAAAGAAGTAGAAAATAAACCCGAAAAAAGTAAAAATAACCCTTTAAAAAAGTAGAAAATAAACCTTAAAAAAGTAGAAATAAACCTAAAAAAGTAAAAATAACCTAAAAGTAGAAAATAAACCCTTAAAAAAGTAGAAAAATAAACCTAAAAAAAGTAGAAAAAAACCTAAAAAAAGTAAAAAAAAACCTAAAAAAAATAGAAATAAAACCCAAAAAAAGTAAAAATAAAACCCAAAAAAGAGAAAAAAAAACCTTAAGAATAGAAATAAAAATGAAAAAAGTAAAAAAAACCTAAAAAAAGTAGAAAATAAAAACCCAAAAGAAGTAGAAAAAAACCTAAAAAGTAGAAAATAAAACCTAAAAAAATAGAAAATAAAAAATGAAAGAAGTAAAATAAACCCAAAAAGTAGAAAATAAACCTGAAAAAGTAAAAAATAAACCAAAAGTAGAAAATAACCTAAAGAAATAGAAAAAAAAACCTAAAAAGTGAAAATAAACCAAAAGAAGTAGAAAAAAAACCTAAAAGAAGTTAAAAAAAAAACCTTAAAAAAAATGAAAATAAACCCAAAGAAGTAGAAAATAAAATAAAAAGTGGAAAAAAAACCTTAAAAAAAGTAGAAAATAAAACCTTAAAAAAGTAGAAAATAAACCTGAAAGAAATAGAAAATAAACCCAAAAAAAAAAATAAACAAAAAAGTAGAAAAAAAAAACCTAAAAGAATAGAAAATAAAACCCAAAAAAAGTAGAAAAAAAACCCTTAAAAAAAAAAAATAAAACCCATAAGAATAGAAATAAAACCCTTTAAAAAAATAAAAATAAAAATGAAAGAAGTGAAAAAAAACCCAAAGAAAATACAAAAAAAACTAAAGAAAAAGAAATAAACCCAAAAAAAGTAAAAAAAAACCTAAAGAAGTAAAAAAAACCTGAAAGAAGTAAAAATAAACCTAAAAGAAATAGAAAATAAACCCAAAAAAGAGAAAAAAAACCCAAAAAAAGTGAAAAAAACCAAAAAGAAGTAGAAAATAAACCCAAAAAGAAGTAAAAATAAAACCCAAAAGTGAAAATAAAACCCAAAAAAAGTGAAAAAAACCTAAAAAATAAAAAAACCTAAAAGAAAAGGAAAAAAAAACTAAAAGAAGTAGAAAAAAAAAACCCAAAAGTGAAAATAAACCTTAAAAAAAAAGAAAAAAAACCAAAAAAATAGAAAATAAACCTTAAAAAAAAATAGAAAATAACCCAAAGAAGTAGAAAAAAAAACCTTAAAAAAAATAAAAAAACCCAAAAGAAGAGAAAAAAACCTTAAAAAAGTAGAAAATAAACCTAAAAGAATAAAAATAACCAAAAGAATGAAAAAAAACCTAAAAAAAATAGAAATAAAAACCTAAAAAAAGTAAAAAAAAACCTAAAAGAAGTACAAAAAAAACCTAAAAGAAGTAGAAAAAAAACCCAAAAAGTGAAATAAACCCAAAAGAAATAGAAATAAAAATTAAAAAAGTAAAAATAAACCCCAAAAAATAGAAAATAAAAACCCAAAAGTAGAAAATAAAACCTTTAAAAAAATAAAAAAAACCTAAAAAAATAGAAAATAAACCCCTTAAAAAAATAGAAAATAAAAACCCAAAAGAAGTAGAAAATAAACCTTAAAAAAATAAAAAAAAACCTAAAAAAAAGTGAAAATAAACCTTAAAAAAAGTAGAAAAAAACCAAAAGAAGTAGAAAATAAACCTTAAAAAATAGAAAATAAAAACCTAAAAAAGTAGAAAAAACCTAAAAGAAGTAGAAAAAAAAACCTATAGAATGAAAAAAAACCTAAAAAGTAGAAAAAAAACCCAAAAGAATAGAAAATAACCTAAAGAAATAGAAATAAACCTAAAAGATAGAAAATAAACCCAAAAAGAATAAAAATAAACCCTTTAAAAAAATAGAAAATAAAAAAAAAAAGAGAAAAATAAACCTAAAAGGAGAAAATAAACCTTAAAAGTAAAAATAAAATAAAAGAAGAAAAAAAACCCCTTTAAAAAAAATAAAATAAACCTAAAAGGTAAAAATAAACCCTTAAAAAAGTAGAAAATAAAATAAAAAAAGTAGAAAAAAAACCTTAAAAATAGAAAAAAACCAAAAAAAGTAAAAAATAAAAATTAAAAGAGTGAAAATAAACCTAAAGAAGTAAAAATAAACCTAAAAAAGTAGAAAATAAAACCCAAAAAAGTAGAAAAAAAAACCTAAAAGAAGTAGAAAATAAACCCAAAAAAAGGAAAAAAAACCTAAAAGAATAGAAAATAAAACCCAAAAGAAATAAAAATAAACCTTAAAAAAGTAAAATAAACCTAAAAGAATAGAAAATAAACCTTAAAAAATGAAAAAAAACCTAAAAAAAAGTAAAAATAAACCTTAAAAAATAGAAAAAAAAAACCCAAAAATGAAAATAAACCTTAAAAAAGTAGAAAATAAAACCCAAAGAAGTAAAAAAAACCCTTAAAAAATAAAAATAAAAATAAAAGGAGAAATAAAACCTAAAAGTAGAAAAAAAAAACCTAAAAAATAGAAAATAAACTTTAAAAAAATAAAAATAAACCTTAAAAAGTAGAAAATAAAACCCTTTAAAAAAATAGAAAAAAACCTTAAAAAAGTAAAAATAAACCCTTTAAAAAGTAGAAAATAAAAATTAAAAAAATAAAAATAAACCTTAAAAAAGTAGAAAATAAACCCAGAAAAATCAAAACCGAGATATTAACAAAAACAAAAAAATGACAAATAAAACTGAAAAAAAGGTAAGAAATCAAGTAGCAATAAACAGCAGCAACACCCGTGCTAGAGCAATCCCCCTTGGGTTTTTAGTGAGTGCCCGACCACCATGCCCCACCACGGGCCCCCCTCCTGCCCCTCCCTCTCCGCCCCTACTACTAATGCTGCCCTCCCGCTAATGGGAAACCAGGGAAATGTCTCAATGGTGCCCCCCAACACACCACAAAACACACATACACCACACCACAACCACACACACACACACCCACACCACACCAACACCATACATACCAAAACACACACACACCACACCCACACACATACACATACCACATACCCCCCACACACACACCCCACACACACAACCACACACCCCACCACTACCATACACATACCACACCACACACACACACAACCACACACACACACCTGAACCCCTGAACCTTTAGTAATTAGAGAAGAGTAAAAAAAAAACTAACTTTATGAAAATATGAGTTATACCAAAAAACCGAGCAGATTTCCCCTTTTTTATTTTCATATGTTTTGGGATCAGTGGTTTTTTTGTAACTCTTTGATTTGAGAGGTAAAATATCATAGACTTAATGGAAAATATATTATCCAAATTCTAAGCATATTCGCATTAGATACTTTTATATTTACTTTTTCAACTTGTTAGTTATCTACCCTGAAACCCTTTAGAAGTTAAGAGAAAAGGTAAAAAAATCACATACTTAATGGGAAAAAACGATGTTTTTACCAAAATTTCGGAAAATTTTGCATTATAACTTTTATTATTATTTTGTTATATTATACCCATATATATATTTATAATAATATATATTATATATATATATATATATATATTAATATTATATTAATTATAATATATATACATAGTACTAAAAACCCTTCAAAAAATTTTGAGAAAAGGTAAAATAAACATATACAAAAGGAAAATTGTTTACCAAAATTTTTCATTACCGTCAAAAACCTATAGTCGCCCCTGCACAAAGTCCCAGGGGCCAGATATTTCGATTGTATGTGCCCTGAAGACCGTACATTATAACTACTGTGCAGCCCCTTTAGGGGCACACACAAGTCTGTAGTGATGCTAAATTTGTAAATATGGGGCCTGGGGACTATAGTGCATGGCGACTATAGTTTGTTACGGTACGTGATTCGATTAGATTTTCATTATTATTTATTTTTCTTTTGTATATGATGAAAGGTAAAAAAAGCATATATTTAATGGAAAATATTATGGTATACCGAAATTACTGATCAGATTTGCATTAGATACTTAATATAATTTTTTTGGTATTTGACGAGAGGTAAAAAACCATTTACTAAATGGAAAATATTGATGAAAAGTAAAAAAAGAAAAAAAAAAAAAAACCTTGATTGAAAATATAAAGTGATGCCAAAATAACTAAGAAGATTCGCATTAGATACTTTTAAGATATTCTCTTTTGTAGCTCTTTGATGAATGTGTTCTTTGACGGGACTGACTATTGATTACCCTGCAACAAGGGACACGTCATGTTCCCACGCAATGTATAATCATGAATCACAGACACGTTCGATACATGACATGATAATGAATAATGAATAACAACAGTGAAAAATGTGATCACTTTACGTACATCAAGATAAATGAATATATGATGAATAAACACAATGAATGAAAATATGATGAAAAAACAATGAATAATTACAGTACAAACGATCCACTCTGTCATGTAAACAAGAAGTAATGTTAACCCTTCACGCCCAGATCTTTCCTTGGCTATAGAAAATCGTCTGTTCTTAGCCATAAAATAACGAAAAGTAATTAAATATACCAAATTAGTTAGCGGACAAGGCTATTAAACAGGTCATATCTATAAAACAGATTGCTTATAATCATTAAAAATCATCTAATGCTAGTCAAATTACAATGGCAATGACGTTCTGGGCCTCGAGGGGTTAAAGAAGTAAGTGCAGAACAAAATAAATAAAAAAACATACAAGAAAAAAACAAATTCACAACACACAAAATCACAAACAAAACCTTAAAATTTACAGAAAATAAACAACAAATATATAATTAAGTAAAACAAGATAGAAATAAGTGAGCAAGAAAATTACATGTAACATTTCAACAAACCGAAGCCTTGTTGACTAAATGATGCACGTGAGAGAGAGAGAGAGAGAGAGAGAGAGAGAGAGAGAGAGAGAAGAGAGAGAGAGAGAGAGAGAGAGAGAGAGAGAGAGAGAGAGAGAGAGAGAGAGAGAGAGAGAGAGAGAGAGAGAACAAAAAAATTCAGCTCGTACATTACCTCATCTCCTGGTCTCCATTCTTCTGCAAACTGTGTGGGAGAAAGAGAAAAATATATTAGCATGAGAGAGACAGAGAGAGAGAAGAGAGAGAGAGAGAGAGAGAAGAGAGAGAGAGAGAGAGAGAGAGAGAGAGAGAGAGAGAGAGAGAGAGAGAGAAGAGAGAGGAGAGAGAGAGAGAGGAGAGAGAGAGAGAGAGAGAGAGAGAGAAAAGA
The DNA here is from genome assembly GCA_016584305.1 of Chionoecetes opilio. Taxonomy (NCBI): domain Eukaryota; kingdom Metazoa; phylum Arthropoda; class Malacostraca; order Decapoda; family Majidae; genus Chionoecetes; species Chionoecetes opilio. The sequence goes on from JACEEZ010019144.1 coordinate 36,314, forward strand.
GAGAGAGAGAGAGAGAGAGAGAGAGAGAGAGAGTTAAAATGTCGCGAATTCAACCATGTAAAGGAAAGAAATGTAATACATGAAATCATGAAATTTACTGAAGCAACACAATTTTATATGCATGTCCTCCTCCTCCTCCTCCTCCTCCTCCTCCTCCTCCCTTTTAACAGAAAATCGTATTAGTCCCCAAATTTATATAAAGCAATTTCACGAAGATCAGCAGGGTACAAGCGAATTTGAAGGGATTGACCTACAAAAAATGGTAAAAAACGCCGAAAAAAATGTGTAAGTTTTAAATAATAAACCCAATCGGGGGTAAAAAAAACCCAGTTCCCATGGGTAAAAAAACTTTTAAAATAACAAAAACAAAACCCATTTTGGTTGAATAATGAACCCCAACAAATCTTGGGACGGGAAAAGCCCGGGGCGTAAAAATTTTTTAAAAAACATAAAATGCAGACTGCATTCTAGAGAATACAATGAGGGTCAAACGTCGCTGCAAAGGCCCCTTAATTTAAAAGTCAAAAAAAAGCGCGAGTATAAAAAAAATTGCAAAGGAACCCAAAAATAAAACCCAAAAAGGGTTTCCCTTTCAATACGTTGAAGAAAAGAAAAACGTAAAAACCCGTTTGGCCCACAAAAGAAAGTAATAAAAATATTTTTGGGTAAATGATAATAAATTTATGGCGTTCGTACTAAAATGAAAAATTTTTAATGGGGTATTATTAAAGAAGCAAAACCCTCCATTACCAAACCATTAAACATGTAAGGGGGGCGGGGACCAAAAGGGGGAAACGGGGTTAATAGGGAAAAAACATAGACGAAATTCAAATTTTTGCTAAAACCCTTGACCCAGAAAAACCCCGTGGGGGGGGGAAACGAAATTTTCGCCGCAAACTACTTCGCGAATGCCCACAGTAAACCCCTTTCCTCTCATTAAAGATTATTTTCAAAAAATCGCTATGTGAAAAAAAGGGTTCCTAGTATTTTGGGGAAAAAGGTAATGTTCACCGATTTTAAAGAAAGGGAAGGAAAGAGCCCCCGCAAGTAATTACGCCCAATTATTTAAAACGTCCGTGATTGTTTAAACTATTTGAGAAAATTTGCGGGCTAAAATATTGTTTTTTCCCGTGAAAAAAACCCCTATACTAAACTCCCAGCATGGATTTCAAAATAAAGTCCTCCCTTAAAAAAACCCCTGGTTTTTTTTAAATGTCATTTTTTTAAAAACTGGGACGAAAAATTCCCTCGGATGTAATATCCCTTGATTTTCAAAAGCCTTTCGAACATTTCCCATTAAGCGATGTTGCCCAAAGGGCCTAAGGGCACATGGCATAGGAAAGCAATTATGTTCATGGTTGGCAAATTGGCTTTAAAAATGGGAAAAACAAGGGTAAAATAAAATGGTGAGGCATCTGATTGGTTAGAGGGTCACTAGTGGGGTGCCTCAGGGTTTGGGCCCCTTGGGGTCCTACTTTTTTTTCTGATATTTTATCAACGATCTGGACTGCGGATTTTGTATTAAAATATAAAAAATTTTGCAGATGACCCCAAAAATTTAGGGGGGAAAGTATACAGAGAAAACTGCGAACTCATAAAAATTGTTTCTCAAAAAACTTTTCAGATTGGAGTAAAAAATGGCTATTAAAATTAAATTTCCCGATATTGTAAAGAAAGCAATAGGAAACCGATAACCTAAAATTTAAAAACTATCAAATGCAAAAAAAATGTTAAATGAAGTACAGCGGGAAAAAGGGGATTTTTAAAGGTGTCAAACCCCCCACCCAATTAAAAAAGGTTTTTCTTAAAAAACCCTTTTCCCAAAAATTGCCAAATGCCCTTAAAAAAAGGCCCGAATAATGAGTTAAGGGCCCCCTTTTTTAAAAATTTTAACCAAATTAAAACCCCCGGAAAGAAAGAACCAAAAAAATTATCCCTTCCCTTTGGGAAGGGATTTGGGAAAATTAATGCCTTTTAAATTCTGGGGTTTTTTTTTTCCTTAAAAGACCCAAAAATTTTAAATGTCAAAAATCAAAAAAAAAATTTTCCCACTTTCAAAATTAAAACAAGAAAAAAAGGGTTTTTAAAATTTAACTATGTTTTTTTTAAAAAAATTTTTCTTTTAGAACCCGGGGCCGATAAAAACCAAAGTTCCAAAAAGGTTTTTTTAAAGCCAAAACAAAAAAAATTCAAAAAAACCCCCTGACCCAAAGAAAAAAAGGGGTTTATACAATTTTTCCCAATTTTTTTTTTCCCCCCCCCGTAAAAATTTTTAAGGGGTTTAGATTTTTCCTTTTTTCGATTGGGAAACTTCCAGCCAAATTTTGGGACCAACACAAAACTTTCAAAAAAAGATTTGACGCGCCCTGAAAAGGAAAATGGGTTTTGGGGTTTGCGAATTTCCGAAACCCAATCCCCCCCTTCTTGGTTGAAGGGGAAAAATTTTGGTTTGTTTATATGTTTTTTACCCCTTCTTCTCCTCCTTCCTTTTCCTTCCTCTTTAAGGGGGCTGGGTTCCCTTTTAAAACTGTTTTCTTTAACAAGGGGTTTAAGGGGAGTGGAAGGGGTAAGGGGGCGGGGGCAATACCCTCGTTTTGGGCCGCCCCTTTTCTTACTCCCAATTCCTCCTTGTTCCCCCTTTCCCTTCCTTTTTAATTGCCCCCCTCTCTTCGTTCTTTTTCCCCCTCCCTCCTTCTCCCCTTTTTCCTTTCCTTTCCCCCTCCCCCCCGGTAAATGGGGGGGCCAGGGGGGGGGGAGGGGGCTTGGGGGGCCTTTTAAGGGGGGGGGGAAGGGGGAAGGACGGGGTGGGGGAAAAATGAAAACCCCCCGGGCGGGGGGTTTTTTTTTTTTTGAAGAAGGCAAAGGGAGGGGAGGGGGAGGGGAAGGAGGGAGGGAGGGGAAGGAGGAAAAGGGGAGAGAAAAGGGAAGAGGGGGGAGAGGGGAGGGGGAGAGAGGGGAGAAGGGGGAGGAAAAGGGAGGGAGAGAAGGAAAAAAAAAAAGGGGAGAGAGAAGAGAAGAGAGAGAGGGGGAGAGGAGAGAGAGAGAGAGAGAGAGAGAGAGAGAAGTTTTTTCCATCCTATCTGGGACATTTTTGCAAGTACCAACTAAAAAGGTTTTTGCCCTAAAACAAAACCGCCCCCCACGTCCAGCACGAACTAGGCGGACTCGAACCGCTAAATCAAATGCACGGGAAAACGCGGGCAATTGGGGAGCTCAAGTTTTCCCCCCCAAAACCTTGCCACCCTGACGGGAGAGGAGAGAGGGGAAGAGAGAAAAGAGAGAGGAGAGAGAAAGGAAGAGAGGGGAAAAGAAAAGGATGGGGAGAGAAAAGGAGAAAGAGAGAAAACAAGGGTAAGGGGGGGGTTACCCTAAATTACTTAAGAAAAACGGGGTTTAGGGGGTTTTATCTCATTTTTTTTTTTATTCCTCATATTTCTCTTTTTTTTTTTTTCTTTTTTTTTCTCTCTCTCTCTCTCTTTTCCTCTCTCTCTTTTCTCTCTTCTCTCCCCCTCTTTTCTCCCCTCTCTTCTCTCTCTTCTCTCTCTTCTCTCTCCCTCTCTTCTAAAAATACCCATACGCTTTTTAAAAAACCCAAAAAAAAAATGAAACCCCAAAAGATTGGGGGGTGAAATAAAGTTAGGAGATTTGTATTACTTAAAAAAAAGCAAACATGTTTAAAGAGAGAGAGAGAGAAAAGAAAAAGGAGAGAGGGGAAGAGAGAAGAGAGAGAGAGAGAGGAGAGGGAGAGAGAGGAGAGAGAGAGAGAGAGAAGAGAGAGAGAGAAGGAGAGGAGAGAGAGAGAGAGAGAAAAAAAAAAAAAATTTTACCACCCAAAACCTTTAAATCACAAAAAAATATAAAAAAAATCCTTTTTTTTGACTCTATTTAAATGTTTTTTATAATATCCTCCCCCCTCCCCCCCCTCCTCCTCCTCCTCCTTTCCCCCCTCCCCCTTTCCCCCCCCTCCCCCCTCCTCCTCCTCCTCCTCCTCCCCTTCCCCCTCCTCCTCCCCCCCTCCCCCCCCTTCCCCCCCCCCTCCCCCCTCATCCCCCCCTTTCCTCCTCCTCCTCCTTTTTCCCTCCCCCCCCTCCCCCCTCCTTTTTCCTCCTCCTCCCCCCGCCCCCCTTCTTTTTTCATCCATGCGGGCCCAAAGGGCGTGTACTTTAGCGGATCTAAAGAATTCCCTTGGACAAGTACAGGAAGTTATGGGAAAATTAAGACAAAAACCCATCATAATCATTTTTTCCGGGAATTCCCCAAAGGATAGGAGTAGGCCAACTTTTTTTAAGATAAGGCGTTCAGCGCAAAAACCCGGGACTGGGGCTTTTTGGGTGCACAGGAAAATGTAGACTTCGCAAACTTCGGGGAAATTTCTACGGGGATCCCACCCCTTGGTTTTGAGGTTTCCCATCCTTTTTGGGGGATGGGGAAATCCACCTCAGCCCCGCCCGGCCCAAATGCACGATTGGACGTCTGCGAAAGATAAATTTTCCCTTCTTAAAGAAAAAAAAAGGGACGAGGGGGACGGCTAGCACATCCCCTTTAAACCCCTTTTTACCCCCCCAGCAACGCTGGGTCCGCCCCTTTTCCGCAAATATAAAAATTTTTAATTTAATCAAGCCCCTGAAAAAAGGGAAACCGTAGAACGCCCCCCGGGAAAACCCCGCCGAAAGGGTTTAAACCAAAATTTCCCGGGAAATTTTAATTACCCCTACCCCAAATCCCAGAAGCATTATTTTTAAAGGGGTAACGGTTATTACATACGTTTTTTGCCGGGAAAAGCCAGATATCGTCAGTATCACTGAGAGTTGGGTCAACACAAAAAAATAAAAAATTTATTACTGAAATAGCCCTTTTCCCGGCTATAAGACATTCCTAAATTGTCGCACCCCAAAAAAGCAGGTGGGGGGTCATTCTTTAAATTTAAAATAAACCCTCCAGACCCCTTTCACTTTTCCCGATTTAATCAGTCAAAAAATAGCCATGATCGAGTATATCAACCTATGTTGTCCATTTTTTCATCCGTCACCCGTTTTTAAATGATCCGCTTCCAAAAACTGTAAATTCCCCGTTTTCTCTCAAAAAAACAAAATGTTTTTCAGCAGACGACGCCCCATGGGTCGGCGACGCCCCAAAAAGGGAGCCTCCCCCGCACCGGGGCCCGATAAAATATGCGCGGAGACTCGAGAAAAATGTAGTACTTGGGGAAATTTTTGGGGAAAAAAAAAAAAAAAACAAAAAATTAAAATTTTAAAAAAAAAAAAATTCCTTTTAAAAAAAATTTAAAAAAAAAAAAAAAAAAAAAAATTTTAAAAAAAATTTAAAAAAAATAAAAAAAAAATTAAAATTAAAAAAAAATTTTTTTTCCCCCGGGGTTTTTTTCCGGCCCTTTCCCCAAAAGGTCCCCGGGCCGGGGGACATATATTTTTTGGGGGGGCCCCGGGGGGACCGGGGGTGGGGGTTTGGAAATTGGGGGTGGGCCCCTTTTTTTGGGGTCTTCGGGAATGGCACGGCTTTTTTGCCGTGCCCAAAGCAGGATTAAAAATATGTGCCGTGTCGCACAAAAAATATACCAGAAAAACCCCAAAAGTCCCCCAAATACCCACAAATTTTTTTCCCGAGTTCCCCCGTGTGTCCGTGTCGGGGGGGCTGGGGGGCTTAAACCCCTTGTGTCGTCGCCAGCAAGTTTCGCCCCCACGGCTGGAATGGGCTGTTGTTTTTTCCCCCGCTTTTTAAAAAATCATGTTTTTAGGGGAAAAAAGGCTGGAAATTTAATAATTTTTTGTGGATTAGGTTTTTTAATGAAAATTCAACATAATTATGCAAAAAAAAAAATGGGTCTGGACGATTACTTTAAAGAAATTTGCAAGCCCAAACGAAACGAAAAGTAAATAAAGACTTTGGGCTCAGTTTTACCAAAAAATTTTAAACTAAAAAGGTAAAAATGCTAAAATATTGGGGGCAATTACGTCCCCCCCCCAAATCTAATGAGAAATAGATTTCCTCCTGTATGACGAGATAAAGTCATTTTTGAACAATAAAAACGAAAAATTATTTGTGGGATTTTAACCTACCTTTATATTAAAAAGGGAATAAAAAATTTTTGCATAGAGAAGGTTTTGCGATTTTCCGGGTTTGGGGAACGAAGTATATTTAAAACAGGTGGTCCCCCTGAGCCTCAAGGGATATTATTTTCCTAGATTTAGTTTTTTACTACCGACATTGATCTGGGTTGATTACTGCATATTTGGTGAACATTTGGCAAACAGTGATCACAAAGGTAAACAGATGCGGCCCAAAAAAATTGGGAATTTTTGACTCACAGAAAACGGTTTTAATTTTGCCCCAAAAATTTTAATAAAAACAGATTTCACAAGATCGGGAGGGTTTCTTAAACGAAGTTTAATGGATTTACCTATAAAAGGTTAAAACGCCGAAAAAAATGTGTAATGTATTCCATTAAAAAAAAAAATCCCCATCGGTGGTGGGAAAAACCCTGTTCCCATGGTAAAAAACGTTTTTAAAACATAAAAAAGACCCAGTTGGATGAAAAATGAGATCCCCAAAAAATCATTGGCAGAAAGCGCCGACGTATAGTTTTTCAAACGATCAAAAGCAGATTGGGGATTTTTAGAGAAAAACAAAGACGTCAAAAGTCGCGGGAAAGGATAATTAAGTCTAAAAAAAACGCGAGTATGAAAAAAAAAAATTGCAAAAGGGAAACCAAATCAAAAACCCGGGAAAATTTTTTTCAATACTTTGAAGTAAAAAAAAACGTCAAAACGTATTGGACCACGAAAGGGTAATAAAATATTTGGTAAATTTAAATAAAGAAAGGCGTTTTGTAAATCAATGAATACTTTAATTTCGGGATTTATTTTTAAAAAGACGAAAAATCCATTACCAGAACCCCGTAAACATGTATGCAGGACTCAAAGGGGTAGACTGGGGAATTAGGAAAAGATAAAAAGTAACGAAATATCAAAGTAAATTTCCCGAAACTTTTAAACCGCAAAAAACCCTGGGGGTGGACGAAATCTCGGGGCGACTACTTCCCCGAAAAGTCACAGTCCAAATTTCCCCTCCCCCTTAAAATTATTTTTTAAAAAATCCTATGTGAAAAAAATTTTCCTAGTATGTGGGGAATTAGCTAATGTTACACCGATATTCAAGAAAGGGAGTAAGAGTCGCAAATAATTTTGCCCAAATTTGTCTAACGTCCGTGAATTGTTAAACTATTTTTTAGAAAAAAATTGGGGCCCAAAAAAAGGGCTTTTCTCGATGAAAATAATCCCAAAACTAAAACTCCCAGCATGGGTTTCGAAAAAAGAGATCCTTTCTTAACAAACCTAATGGATTTTTTTTTAATGTCATTTATTCAAACTGGGACGCTAAAATTCCCTCGGATGTAATATACCTTGATTTTCAGAAAGCCTTCGATACAGTTCCACATAAGCGACTGTTGACCAAGCTAAAGCGGCTATTACACGGGCACTATTCTCCCTCAGTGAGCAGATTTCACTGAGCAGTTTTGAGGATTTTGCTCGATGAAAGCCTGTTTGGTTGAGCAAAACAGAGAACTACTTCGAAGCTATTTTTGTCGTCATTTGAGTGAGCAAAAACGTTTTCTGTTATAAAGGACCGAAATTAGTGGATGACTATATTATTTATTGCAAGATCATTTTCTTCTAAAACTCAAAAAGATATCAACATGCCTGCTGACTGGACAGACGAGATGGAAAGCTTACTGATTGACTTAGTTCAGGCACATCCTACAATATGGAACATATATACCCCTTTTATTTGTTAAAAAAAAACATTAAAAAAAAAAAACATGCACCCTCAATTCCTAAGAAGCCTGACCAAAAGTCATTTATTTACGGTGATACACAGGCGACAGGTGTGTTGCGAGGCCGTACAGGTGTGTAGTGACAGGTGTGGTGTATATGGTAGAGCGAGAGAGGCTAAGAGTGCCGTGTTGCACCCGAGTGTGTGTGTCTGACCTAAAGAGCGAACGCGTAGTTCTCGTCCACTATAACGGCGTCAGCCCCGTACCACCACGGCCACGGTACGGCGCGGGCCACAGTGGTCCATAGAAGCTACTCACGGGGATTACAGGAAGTTTAAATCAATCAAAAGCCTTTGCCTAATCAAAAAAAAATTTTTAAATTTGGATATTGAATTGAAAGTAGTTAGTTTCGTACACTGATTTTGAGTATTTTCGTACATACCTGGTGTCATTTCGTAACTCTAGTAGTCAAGTTCAACTCTGCGCTGAGTGTACGAAACGACTATGGTTTCATATAGACTACGAAACAACTTTTGGTAATAATGGACGAGAGTCGCGGTCGTTTTCAGACACACCAACTATTTTTGGTAAAACTTTGGAAGAAGTCCTTCACCCCTATCTTTTTTTTCTTCCCCCTATAGCCAACAAGCCTGGAGAACTGGCGGGAATACGGGGTTTTTGGGTGAGGGAAGCAAATATAAGTGATTTATGGCTCCCCAAAAAATCATCAAAGTCACTATAAGTAAAAATCTAACCTAACCTAACCTTAACCACAAAGTATACCTAACCTAACCTAACCTAACCTTAACCACAAAGTATACCTAACCTAACCTAACCTTAACCACAAAGTATACCTAACCCAACCTAACCTTAAACCCCAAAGTATACCTAACCTAACCTAACCTTAACCACAAAGTATACCTAACCTAACCTAACCTTAACCACAAAGTATACCTAACTTAACCTTAACCACAAAGTATACCTAACCTAACCTAACCTAACCTTAACCACAAAGTATACCTAACCTTAACCACAAGGTATACCTAACCTAACCTAACCTTAACCACAAAGTATACCTAACCTAACCTTAACCACAAAGTATACCTAACCTAACCTAACCTTAACCACAAAGTAAACCTAATCTAACCTAACCTTAACCACAAAGTATACCTAACCTAACCTAACCTAACCTTAACCACAAAGTATACCTAACCTAACCTAACCTAACCTAACTGGACTTAGAATTTTTTGAGGCACCTCATATTTCATAGCGGCCGTGTGGGTTAACCAAGGCTGAGCGCACGCTGGAACCTTTACAGATGTGAAGTACAATAAGCATACAATACAGTGCGGTAGTTCATTTCAGTCAAAGCCGGAAGGATGAGTTCCAAAGTATTTCCCTATTTTTTCTTGGCCTACAATAGGTGCTTGTTCTAATGGAGAATTTTATTTTGCGCAACCCCCACCCCCCAAAAAAAAAAAAAATCTAATAATGAAACCTAACCTAACCTTATAGGTTTTAATGAAACCTAACCTAACCTTAAAGGTTTTAATGAAACCTAACCTAACCTTAAAGGTTTTAATGAAACCTAATCTAACCTTAAAGGTTTTAATGAAACCTAACCTAACCTTATAGGTTGTAATGAAACCTAACCTAACTTTAACCACAAAGTATACTTTTTTTTTTTTTTTTTTTTTTTTTTTTTTTTGCGCAAAATAAAGCTATCTCCATTACAACAAGCACCGCTTATTAGGAAGCGCTATGATCATTTGTATCATTACCGCACTCAGGTCTGTATGCATTTTGCTCATCAAAACACAGATCACCGTGTAATAGTTTCGTTGAGCAGCTCAGTGAAATCTGCTCAGTGAGCAGCTGCTCACTGAGCAGAAAAGTGCCCGTGTAATAGCGCCTTAAGGGCACATGGCATAGGAGAGCAATTATGTTCATGGACTGGCGATTGGCTTTCAAATCGTAAACAACGGGTAGCCTAGTAATAAATGGTGAGGCATCTGATTGGTTAGATGTCACTAGTGGGGTGCCTCAGGGCTCGGTCTTGGGTCCTACTCTTTTCTGATATATATCAACGATCTGGACTGCGGACTTGTATCTAAAATATCGAAATTTGCAGATGACACCAAATTAGGCGGTAAAGCATATACTAGAGAAAACTGCGAACTCATACAAAGTGATCTCGACAAACTATCAGATTGGAGTGATAAATGGCTATTAAAATTCAATTCCGATAAATGTAAAGTAATGCATATAGGCAACGATAACCTCAAATATAACTATCAAATGCAAAATAAATCGTTAACTGAAGTACAGCAGGAAAAGGATTTAGGTGTCATCATCAGTAATGATCTGAAAACCAGTTCGCATTGCCTAGCTGCCAGTAAAAAGGCAAATATGATGTTGGGCTTTATTAAACGTAACTTTGAACATAAAACTCCGAAAGTAATGACACAATTATACACGTCCTTGGTTAGGCCGCACTTGGAATATGCCGTTCAATTCTGGTCGCCCTGTTTCGTAAAAGATCAAGCCAAATTGGAATCAGTGCAAAGAAGAGCAACCAAACAAATTCCATCTCTGCGAAATTCATCTATGAAGAGAGACTGCGGAAACTTAATATGTTTTCCTTAAAGGATCGTAGAATCCGTGGGGCCTTGATAGAAACCTTTAAGATCCTAAAAGGTTTTGATGTCATTAATCAAGAGAACCTATTCGAGCTTTCAACTCAAGTGACAACAAGAAATAATGGTTTAAAACTAAACGGTCAACGTTGCATCACCGATCTCCGTAAAAATTATTTCAATGTTAGAGTCGTTGATCGATGGAACAAGTTACCAGCAAATGTTGTCGGAGCCAACACAATAACTACATTCAAAAACAGACTTGACGCGCACTGTAAAGTAAATGGGTATTGATAGTGCGAATTCGTATCTAGTCCCCCGTATCGATTAGTTGTAGTGGTAGTGGTAGTTGTAGTTAGTATTTTTCATATCCTATCATTCTGTACTATGAAACTTCCATGTTCCTATCCTCTTTAGGGACATGGTATCATTTTCCAACTGTTTTCTTACAAGTAGTTGATAGTTAGTAGTATGTAGTTCAGCAGATACCCTCGCTATGGACCAATAGGTCTCCTGGTGTCTGTTACTCCTATGTAATCCTATGTAATCCTCCTCCTCACCGGGTAGTAATAAATGGCGAGGCATCTGATTGGTTAGATGTCACTAGTGGGGTGCCTCAGGGCTCGGTCTTGGGTCCTACTCTTTTTCTGATATATATCAACGATCTGGACTGCGGACTTGTATCTAAAATATCAAAATTTGCAGATGACACCAAATTAGGCGGTAAAGCATATACTAGAGAAAACTGCGAACTCATACAAAGTGATCTCGACAAACTGTCAGATTGGAGTGATAAATGGCTATTAAAATTCAATTCCGATATATGTAAAGTAATGCATATAGGCAACGATAACCTCAAATATAACTATCAAATGCAAAATAAATCGTTAACTGAAGTACAGCAGGAAAAAGATTTAGGTGTCATCATCAGTAATGATGTGAAAACTAGTCCGCATTGCCTAGCTGCCAGTAAAAAGGCAAATATGATGTTGGGCTTTATTAAACGTAACTTTGAACATAAAACTCCGAAAGTAATGACACAATTATACACGTCCTTGGTTAGGCCGCACTTGGAATATGCCGTTCAATTCTGGTCGCCCTGTTTCGTAAAAGATCAAGCCAAATTGGAATCAGTGCAAAGAAAGAGCAACCAAACAAATTCCATCTCTGCGAAATTCATCTTATGAAGAGAGACTGCGGAAACTTAATATGTTTTCCTTAAAGGATCGTAGAATCCGTGGGGACTTGATAGAAACCTTTAAGATCCTAAAAGGTTTTGATGTCATTAATCAAGAGAACCTATTCGAGCTTTCAACTCAAGTGACAACAAGAAATAATGGTTTAAAACTAAACGGTCAACGTTGCATCACCGATCTCCGTAAAAATTATTTCAATGTTAGAGTCGTTGATCGATGGAACAAGTTACCAGCAAATGTTGTCGGAGCCAACACAATAACTACATTCAAAAACAGACTTGACGCGCACTGTAAAGTAAATGGGTATTGATAGTGCGAATTCGTATCTAGTCCCCCGTATCGATTAGTTGTAGTGGTAGTGGTAGTTGTAGTTAGTATTTTTCATATCCTATCATTCTGCACTATGAAACTTCCATGTTCCTATCCTCTTTAGGGACATGGTATCATTTTCCAACTGTTTTCTTACAAGTAGTTGATAGTTAGTAGTATGTAGTTCAGCAGATACCCTCGTTATGGACCAATAGGTCTCCTGGTGTCTGTTACTCCTATGTAATACTATGTAATCTTCCTCTTCCTCCTGCTCCTCCTCCTCCTCCTGCTGCTCCTCCTCCTCCTCCTCCTCCTCGGCACAGCCATCAAGGGCGTTTAAATGCCCTTTAATCGGGACCAAACCCGTAAATCAGTAAACAAGGGCAGTAAACAAGGTCAGTAAACAAGGGCAGTAAACAAGGTCAGTAAAGAAGGTCAGTAAACAAGGTCAGTAAACAAGGTCAGTAAACAAGGTCAGTAAACAAGGTCAGTAAACAAGGTCAGTAAACAAGGGCAGTAAACAAGGTCAGTAAACAAGGTCAGTAAACAAGGTCAGTAAACAAGGGCAGTAAACAAGGGCAGTAAACAAGGTCAGTAAACAAGGTCAGTAAACAAGGTCAGTAAACAAGGTCAGTAAACAAGGTCAGTAAACAAGGGCAGTAAACAAGGTCAGTAAACAAGGTCAGTAAACAGGGTCAGTAAACAAGGTCAGTAAACAAGGTCAGTAAACAAGGTCAGTAAACAAGGTCAGTAAACAAGGTCAGTAAACAAGGGCAGTAAACAAGGGCAGTAAACAAGGTCAGTAAACAAGGGCAGTAAACAAGGTCAGTAAACAAGGGCAGTAAACAAGGGCAGTAAACAAGGTCAGTAAACAAGGGCAGTAAACAAGGTCAGTAAACAAGGTCAGTAAACAAGGTCAGTAAACAAGGGCAGTAAACAAGGGCAGTAAACAAGGGCAGTAAACAAGGTCAGTAAACAAGGTCAGTAAACAAGGGCAGTAAACAAGGGCAGTAAACAAGGTCAGTAAACAAGGGCAGTAAACAAGGTCAGTAAACAAGGTCAGTAAACAAGGTCAGTAAACAAGGTCAGTAAACAAGGTCAGTAAACAAGGTCAGTAAACAAGGTCAGTAAACAAGGGCAGTAAACAAGGGCAGTAAACAAGGTCAGTAAACAAGGGCAGTAAACAAGGGCAGTAAACAAGGTCAGTAAACAAGGGCAGTAAACAAGGTCAGTAAAAAAAGGTCAGTAAACAAGGGCAGTAAACAAGGTCAGTAAACAAAGGGGAGTAAACAAGGGCAGTAAACAAGGGCAGTAAACAAGGGCAGTAAACAAGGGCAGTAAACAAGGGCAGTAAACAAGGGCAGTAAACAAGGGCAGTAAAAAAGGGGCAAAAAACAAGGGCAGAAAACAAGGGCAGTAAAAAAGGGGCAGTAAAAAAGGGGTCATAACATAAACAAAACATTTCAAGCAAAAAGTACCCCACGGGGAATGCATTTACTCCCAGTCTTTCCCATTCCAATAACCCATAATAGCCGGGAATTACCTCTGCCCCCCCCCCGCCCCCCATAACACACCTTTAAACCCCCCTAATACCCCTCTCCCCCCCCACTAATACCCCTTTATCCCCTACCAACACCCCCCTCCCCCCCTTTAACAAACCAGGCACCCCCCTACACACCTAAAGCCCCCCCTTTCTCCCCCTTCCCCCCAATACACATAAAATTGATACATGACATGCACTGTGAATAAAGGAAAACGAGGCGCGCGTTCCCCATTAAAGGGAAACCCTTCCCCCAAAATAATTTACAGCTCTTCCCCCTTTTAAAAAAGTGCTGAAATTTACTGAGAGAGAGAGAGGAGAGAGGAGAGGAGGGAGAGAGAGAGAGAGAGAGGAGAGAGAGAGAGAGAGTAGAGAGAGAAGAGAGAGGAGGAGGAGAGAGAGAGAGAGAGAGAGAGAGAGAGGAGAGAGAGAGAGAGAGGAGAGAGAGAGAGAGAGAGAGAGGAGAGAGGAAGAGAGAGAGAGAGAGAGGAGAGGGAGAGAGAGAGAAGAGGAGAGAAGAGAGAGAGAGAGGGGAGAGGAGAAGAGAGAGAGAGAGATAAGAAAGACAGATTTTCACCCTATCTGACATTTTTGCAAATACCAACACAAGGTTTATTGACTATACAAAGCGCCCCCCACGTCAGCCGAACTAGAGGAGGAGGAGAAGGGAGAGAGAGAGAAGGGGAGAGGAAGAAAAGAAGAGAGAGAGAGCGAGCAGCGAGAAAAAGAGAGAGAGGAGAGCGATGTTTAGGTAATTTTTCCGACCTTCGTGCATCCATCTCGGTTTTTTACAAGGAAAAATAAACAGAGACTGCCTGACATAACAAAAGCGAAGAGTAAATTTTTCGGCTGATAATTTTTATGAGTGCGTTATGAGCGGATTTATTGAGGGGTTGAGGGTGTCTGTGCTGTAGTGCTTTTTGTAGGCTGCTTATCTGTGCGTTAGGGTGTTTCTTTTTTATCATCTATGTATTTATTTTTTATTATTATTATATTATTATTTTTATTTTTTTAAACAAAAGGGTTTTAAAATTAAGTCGTGTTTTTTAGCTAAGTTATGATTTTTTAAAAAGGGAGGGGGTAAAAATCCTCGAACAGATGCAAACCCTTTTACGAACAGACTACGAATCTTTACAAAAACAGACTACGCATCTTTACGAACAGACACGAATCATACGAACAGACAGGAAGCATTACGAAAAGTCTACGAATCATTCGAAAGTTTTAGGAAGTTTACGAAAAGTTACGAATCTTTACAAAAAGGGACTACAAATCCTTCGAACAGATACGAATCCTTACGAACAGACTACGAACCCTTACAAACAGATACAAATTTTACGAACAGACACAATCCTTACGAACAGATACGAATCATTAGAACGATACGAATCTTTACGAACGGACTACGAATATTACAAAATGACAGAATCTTTACGAACTGACTAAAATCATTACGAATAGATCGAATCTTTACGAAAGATACGTCATCCAAACAGACTGCAATCTTTACGAACAGACTAGCATCCTTACGAACAGGGACTACGCTCATTACAAATAGACACGAACCTACGAACGGGACTAGCTCATTACGAATAGACTACGAATCCTTACGAAAGATACGCATCATTTTACAAAATAGACTCGAATCCTTACGAACGGGACTACGCATCTACGAATAGATACGAATCTTACGAACAGATACGAATTTTTACAAATAGTCGTGTGAATAAGTGTAGTCCCAGGGGTAATGCCATAAAATAAAATTTAAGTTTTTTTACTAACCCAATTTTTTTTTTTTTTTGTAATGACTTTTCCCCGATCAGTTGCTGCCTTTATATTATCATTATTTTTATTTATTTTTTATCTTTGTTGTTTTACTTTTATATTTTATATTACTTCTGTATTCTTTTATTATTATTTTTATTGCTGTTTTTACTTTTTTTAGTACATTATTGTTGTTTTTTTATACTAATTTTTATTATTATTTTTTATTATTATATTGTTGTTATTACTTTTATTATTTTTATTATTGGTTTTTACTATTTTTTTATTTTTATTTGTTATTACTATTATTATTATTATTATTATTGTTGTTTTACTATAATTTTTTTATTGTTATTACATTATTATTATTATTATTATTTTTATTATTATATTTTTGTTGTTATTATATTTTATTTTTTTATTGTTTTATATTATTTTTATTATATTGTTGTTTACTATTATTATTATTATTTTTTGTTTTTATTACTAATTATTATTTATTTTTTTATTATTTATTTATTTTTATTTTTGTTATTACTATTATTTATATTATTTTTTGTATTAGTTGTTTTTATATTATTTTTATTTTATTTTGTTTTTACTATTATTTATTGTTTTTTATTACTATTTTTATTATTTTTTATGTTGGTTTTTACTTTTATTTTTTATTATTATATTATTTTTATTATTATTATTATTATTTTGTTTTACTATTATTTTATTTTTTATTTTTGTTTTTTACTATTATTATTATTATTATTGTTTTTATTACTATTTTTATTTTATTATTATGTTTTATTACTATTATTTATTTTTTTGTTGTTATTACTTTTATTTTATTATTGTTGTTATTACTTTTTTATATTTTTATTGTTATACATTATTATTATTATTTTTTTTTTGTTTTTATATTATTATTATTTTTATTTTTTTTATTATTTTTGTTTACTATTTTATATTATTATTTTTTTTATTACTTTTATTATTTTTGTTATTACATTATTATTTTTATTATATTATTATTATTATTATTGTTGTTATTACTTTATTATATTTTTATTGTGTTATTACTTTTATTTTATTTTTATGTTGTTTTTACTATTATTATTATTTTTTTTTGTTATTACTATTATTATTATTTTTGCTTTTATTCTTTTATTATTATTATTATTATTGGGTATTATATTATTATTTTTATTATTTTTATATTTTATTACATTTTGTTGTTATTACTATTTATTATTATTTTATTTTGTTATTAATTTTAATATTATCATTTTTATTATATTTTTGTTGTTTTTACTATTTTTTTAATTTTATTTTTTTTTATAATGTTTTCATATATCTGTATATGAATTTAAGGTGATAAAAAGACACACACACACACAACACACAAACACACACACCACACCCCACACACCCCCAAACCACCACCCCAACACCACCCCAAAACACACACACAAAAAAAACCCCACACAAAAACACACAAACACACACACCACCACAAAACCCACCCACACACACAAAAAAAACACACACCCACACAACCACACACACACACACACCCAGCACACACTTTTAAACTCTGAGAACTAAAAATGAGCCATTTATCTTCTCTCTCTCTCTCTCTTTTCTCTCTCTCTCTCTCTCTCTCTTTTTCCCTCTCCCCCTTTTTCCCCCTCTCTCCTTCTTCCCCCTCTCTCTCTCTCCCCTTCTTCTTCTCTCTCTCTCCTCATCACGAGCCTTTGAATTAATAACACGGAAAGAATTATGATAAGGGAAAAGAAAAGGGTTTTGAATGTCATCAATCGGGCCCATAAACTCTTTCCCCTTCTCCCTCTCTCCTTCCTCTCCTCTCTCTCCTTCTCTCTCTCTTCTCTCTCTCTCTCACCACAAATCTCTTCTCTCTGTGGTGACTTTTGTATAATTTTTGTGTGTGGAGAGAGAGGGGGAAGGGGAGAAGGAGGAGAGAGAGAGGAGAGAGAGAGAGAAGAGAGAGAATGGAGAGGAGACGAAGAGAGAGAGGAGAGAGAGAGAGAGAGAGGGGGAGAGAGAGATAGAAAAAGGTAATTTACGAGATGGGATAGAAACCGAATTTATAAAAAAAAACCGTTAAAATATATACTAAAATTTTCAGAAAAAAGGATAAGTTTGAGTTTGCCCAAACCCAAAAAAAAAAAAAAAACATTTTAAAAAAATTTTAAACTTGAAAAATGATATATAAAAAAATTAAGTATATTAGACGTAAAAGAAAAGGAAATAATATGTAAAGCAAAAAATCCAAAATTCAAGCTTTTATTATTTTTATTACTAAGTCAAAAAAAAAAAAAATAAAAAATTTGGAGACAAAACAAAGATATGTGTTTATAGGAACATCTAAAAAAAAAACGAATGTAAAAAAAAACCCTTATCCCCCAGCCCCCATAAATTTTTTTATTACTATGAAAAAAATTATATGGACAGTGGGGCCCCAAAAAAAAAAATTATTTATCGAATATAAAAAAAAAATTTATGGTTTAAAAAAAAATAAATCCTCTCAGCTATTCCCAAAATTTTTTTTCCTAAAACAAAAATAAATTGACAGTGTGACACAAAAATAATAAAATGAAAATTTTAAGAAGAAACAAAAAAACCCTTTTAAGTTATCCCAAACCTTTGCTATCCCCTATTTTTTTTACTAAACAAAAATAAAGTGACACAAATAAAATTAAATGAATTTATAAAAAGAAAAAAAAAAATATATTTCCCCTTTGCTATCCCATATTTTTTTACAAAACAAAATTTAATCTTTGATGTCATAAATTTCTGCCACGCTATTGGACCTTGCAAGGGCACAATATTTATCACCCCCCCCGCTGGGTCATTGAGGTTTAAGTGCGGGAGGTGAGGTGAAGGGGTGGGGGGGGGTCAGATGTGTTTGTATTAAAGGGTTAACGAGGTATTAAGGCAAGGGATGTGGTGTGTGTGTGTGGTGTGGGGTGTGGGGGGTGTGTGTGTGGTGTGTGTGTGTGTGTGTGTGTTGTGTGTTGTGTGTGTGTGTGTGTGTTGTGTGTATGTGTGTGTGTATGAGGAGAGAGAGAGAGAGAGAGAGAGAGAGGAAAAAGGAGAGAGAGAGAGAGGAAAAGAGAGAGGGAGAGAGGGGAGAGGGGAGAGAGAGAGAGGAGAGAGAGAGGGAGAGGAGGAGAAAGATTTAAAATACTTTGATCCCATCTAGACACTTTGCAAGACCCAATACAAGGTTTTTGACTATACAAAGCGCACCACGCCAGGACGAACTGGTGAACCGAACCGCTGACCCAATGCGGGGGCTTACAGCAAGCTCACGACTTCCAACCGAGCACCCTGAGGGGTTTAGAAAAGAGAGAGAGAGAGAGAGAGAGAGAGAGAGAGAGGGGTGTGTGTAGGGAGCTCGAGGATTTTTATTACTCACGAAATACAAAAAAAGCAAACAC
>JACEEZ010019144.1:57500-62500 GCA_016584305.1 Chionoecetes opilio
AAACCTCAAACAAATCTTCACTAACATAATTCACAAAGCTACGTGTAATCAGTTTTTTCCTGTACAAACCTCAAACAAATCTTCACTAACATAATTTACAAAGCTACGTGTAATCAGTTTTTTCTGTTCAAACCTCAAACAAATCTTCACTAACATAATTTAAAAAGCTACGTGTAATCAGTTTTTTCCTGTACAAACCTCAAACAAAAGCTTTACTAACAATAATTAAATAAGCTACGTGTTATTCCTTACAAAAAAAAAAAAAAAAAAAAAAAAAAAACAAAACAAAAAAAAGGGGATTCTCATATTTACCACGAAATCCATATTCTTTTCGTTAGAGCCTATGACGTCTGTAGGCTTATCATCTTCATATTTTTCTCTCTCTTATTTTTTCAATTGGGAGATTCAGTGATAACATGATACAATTTTTTTTCCTTTTTTACATAAGAACATAAGAAAATAAGGAAGCTACAAGAGACCGCGAGGCCTACACGTGGTAGTTCCTGTCACCTAACACTAGTTTCCACCTTTCCACCACCTTCCACATCCCACCTTTCTTCCCCATCCATGAACCTATCCAGCCCCTCTTTAAAGCTCCCTAATGACTCCGCACTAACTACCTGTCTACTGAGACCATGCCATTCATTCACCACCCTATTTGTGGTTATATTTTCATTTATATTTGCAATCTTAAATAATCTTCTTAATTTTCGTATGTCAGAAAATGTATCACCTTCACATTAGACAAGAGTTCGCCACCTGATCATTTTGTTCTCCCTTATTTGCAGTATTTTAACATCACTATTTTTGTTTTATTCCCAATTTCATCTACTACTTCCAAAACAATAACATTTCTTTGCTATTTTTCAGTGTTTTTCTGATATATTTGCAATCATAAATTATCTTCTTAAATTTCTGATGTCAAAAAATGTATCATCTTCACACGAACATAATCTAGAAAGCTATAGTTTCTCTCCAGCATTCCCGGATTTACCCTGAAGCCCTTGGACGATTCAGTGCTAACATAACACGATACTATAATAAAAAGCAACATAAATATAAAGTTACAGCTGAGACCCAAGATGGATTACTGTGACAATATTTCCAAGTAGACGAAATCCACGACATCCAAGAATAGATTTGTTTAATATTTGAAGAAGTTCTCGTGAAATGAAAATATTTAATACAGGAATGAAATCAAGCCTATCAATATTATTACGAAACAACGAAGAGAAAAGGTGATAAATTTGCATAAGAAATAACATAGACGAAGAAAAAGATGATCAACTTACATGAGATAAAAACTAGATGTCATATATTTGTCCACAAAAAAAACAAAAAAACACGATATATAAATTATTCTTTTTTCACGACTCTATAAAGAAAGCTAAAAAATAAAGTATAGCTGACGTGTATCTCTAAATAATATGTACATCTATCCATTTGTTATATAGAATCATAAACTAAATCTGTGTCATATATTTGGACAAAAAAAAAAAAAAAAAAAAAAAAAAAAGAAGAAGATATATATAAATCATTCTTTTTTCACGACTATCAAGAAAACCAGAAAAGTATAGCAGACGTGAATCTCTAAATAATAGATGCAAGTACCCATTTGTTATATAGAAACGTAGTTGTAGATTAATAGAAAATAACACTCTACGAAAACTTACTACTACGTGTCATACGAACTCAATAACAACCTGGACTCTAGTGTGCAATAACGATAATTGAACGTCTAAACTAACTTACTAACTTGATAAATAACGTGCAAGTTCATCAAGAATCCCGCTGAGTCCCAAAAGACACATGAATAATTGAATAAGAAAATGAATAACCGAATAAATAAAATGAGCCAATAATTTCACGTGAAAGAAAAAAATTACTACTACTTAAATTTTTCATCTTAATATACATCTAAAAAAAAAAAAAAACTATGTACATCTAAAAAACCCTAAATCCTACTTTATCTTATCAAATTATCTTACAAATCCATACTCATTATCATCATTTACACTATCAGTATCATGTCCTAATCGTGTCCACAGATAACTAACTCAGAGCAATTAGGAAGAAGAGGCATGTCACTAATTTCTTACCCCCCCCTATTACCACGAACCTATCCATAACCTATTTCCGCGTATACCCATTTCCCAATTACCAGCACAAACTTGTTGACACGTACCCCCTTCCCCCTCCCATTTATTACCCCCCCCCCCCAATGCCTCACCCAGCCTCTATACCTCTTAGTTGGGGAGAGAGAGGGGAAAGGAGGGAATACATAGGAAAGGAGGGAATACATAGGAAAGGAGGGAATACATAGGAAGGGAGGGAATACATAGGAAAGGAGGGAATACATAGGCAAGGAGGGAATACATAGGCAAGGAGGGAATACATAGGAAAGGAGGGAATACATAGGAAAGGGAGGGAATACATAGGCAAGGGAGGGAATACATAGGAAGGGAGGGAATACATAGGCAAGGGAGGGAATACATAGGCAAGGAGGGAATACATAGGAAAGGAGGGAATACATAGGAAAGGAGGGAATACATAGGCAAGGAGGGAATACATAGGCAAGGAGGGAATACATAGGAAAGGAGGGAATACATAGGAAAGGAGGGAATACATAGGCAAGGAGGGAATACATAGGAAAGGAGGGAATACATAGGAAGGGAGGGAATACATAGGAAGGAGGGAATACATAGGAAGGAGGAATACATAGAAGGAGGATACTAGGAAGGAGGAATATAGGCAAGAGAATACAGGAAGGGAATAATGGAAGGAGGAACATAGGAAGGGGGGAATACATAGAGAGGAATACATAGGAGGAGGAAATAAGGAGGAATAATAATCTAAAAGGGAATACATGAAGAAATAATGGCAGAGGGTCATAGGAAGGGGAGGGATACATAGGAAGGAGGGAATACATAGGAAGGAGGGATACATAGGAAGGGGATACAATAGAAGGAGGGAAACATAGGCAAGGAGGGAATAATAGGAAGGAGGGAATAATAGAAGGGTTAGACAATAACATAGGATGAGGAATCATAGGAAGGGAGGGAATACATAGGAAGGGGAATACATGGCAGGGGAGTACATGGAAAGGGAGGGTCATAGGGGTAGGTATGGAGATAATAGAAGAGTAAGAAGGAGGGATATAGATAGGAATAGAGGGAGGAATTCTGGAAGATATTTTTCTTATTATATCCAACATGATTATATTGAAAGATAGATGGTCAGTAGGTAGTAGGTAGTGGAGGGTAGTTAGTAGTGTAAGTAGTAGGTTGTATTTGGGATAGATGTAGGAGAATGTCTAGGTAGAGTAAAAGTTCAGTTGATACATAGGTATATATTTTAGTCAAGTCATAGATAGTATTTTTTGTGTATACGTATACAGTGTAGTGTAGTGGTAGTAGGATTAGTAGTGTTAGTAGTAGTAGTGGTAGTAGTAGTAGTAGTAGTAGTAGTGTAGTAGTAGTAGGTGGTATTGGTAGTAGTAGTGTGAGTAGTAGTAGTAGGTAGTAGTATAGTAGTAGTAGTAGTAGTAGTAAGTATAGTTAGTAGTATGTAGTATATGGTAAGTAGTAGTAGTAAACGTAGTAGTAGTAGTAGTAGTAGTAGTAGTAGTAGTATAGAGTAGAGTAGTAGTAGTAGTAGTATAAGTAGTAGAGTAGTAGTAGTAGTAGTGTAGTAGTAGATAGTAGTATGTAGTAGTAGTATAGTAGTAGTAGTAGTAGTAGTAGAGTAGTAGTAGTAGTAGTTTGGTAGTAGTAGTAGTAGTAGTAGTATTAGGTAGTAGTAGTAGTGAGTAGTAGAGTAGTAGTGTATTGGTAGTAGTAGTAGTAGTAGTAGTAGTATAGTGTAGTAGTAGTAGGAGTAGTAGTAGGTAGTAGTAGTAGTAGTAGTGTATAGTATTGGTAGTATAGTAGTAGTAGTAGTAGTAGTAGTAAGTAGTAGTAGTAGTAGTAGTAGTAGTAGTATTAGTAGTAGTAGTAGTAGTAGTAGTAGTAGTAGATAGTAGTATGGTAGTAGGTAGTAGTATTGGTATAGTAGTAGTAGTAGTAGTAGTAGTAGTGAGTAGTAGTAGGTAGTAGTAGTAGTAGGTAGTATAGTAGTAGTGTAGGTAGTTAGTATGTAGTAGTAGTAGTATGTAGTAGTAGTATAGTATTGGTAGTAGTAGTTAGTATTAGTAGTAGTAGTATAGTAGTAGTAGTGTAGGTAGTAGTAGTAGTAGTAGTAGTAGTAGTATTGGTAGTAGTAGTAGTATTAGTAGTAGTAGTAGTAGTAGTAGTATTAGTAGTTAGTATAGTAGTAGTAGTAGTAGTATGTAGTAGTAGTAGTATTGGTAGTAGTAGTAGTAGTATTAGTAGTAGTGTAGTAGTAGTAGTAGTAGTAGTAGTTAGTAGTAGTAGTAGTATTGGTAGTGAGTAGTAGTAGTAGTAGTAGTATGTAGTAGTAGTAGTAGTAGTGAGTAGTAGTAGTAGGTAGTAGTAGTGATAGTGAGTAGTAGTAGTAGTAGTAGTATGTAGTAGTAGTGTAGTAGTATGTAGTAGTATAGTAAGTATTGGTAGTAGTAGTAGTAGTATTAGTAGTAGTAGTAGTAGTAGTAGTATATAGTAGTAGTAGTAGTAGTAGTAGTAGGTAGTGTAGTAGTAGTAGTAGTAGTAGTATTGGTATAGTAGTAGTAGTAGTAGTAGTAGTAGTATTAGTAGTATAGTAGTAGTAGTAGTAGTAGTAGTAGTAGTAGTAGTAGTAGTAGTAGTCACAACAAATGATAATAATAATAATACTGATAATAAAAAAAAAATATAACTTAACTTTAATAAAATTACAACCGCAGGAAAAACAAAAAAACAATAACATTAAAATATTACAAGCAAAAAAAAAAAAAAAAAAAAAAAAAAAAAAAATTAAATATTATCGTTAGCTTCTTTACAAAACGACACACGAGCTCTTGGAATCATCTCATGTATATATAATCCCCCTCCTTCCCCCTCCAA
>JACEEZ010019144.1:72500-102500 GCA_016584305.1 Chionoecetes opilio
AAAAAAAAACCTTTAGAACATATCGAGAAATAAAGAAAATAAAAAGTTTAAAATCTTTCACATTATTATTATTTTTTATTTTTAAATTATTTTTTTTTTAAATTTTTTTTTTAAATTTAATTATTTTAAAATTATTAATTTTTTTTATTATTATTATTTATTTATTTTAAATTTAAAAATTTTAAATTAAATTAGTTAAAATTTTTTTAAATTTTATTTTTTGGGTTTTTTTTTTGGTTTGTGTTTTTGTTCAAAACCCCAACAACCCCCAAAACACCACACCCAAAACAAACCAAACCCCAAAAAACCCCCAAACCAAAAACCCCCCCAACCGGGGGAAAAAAAAAACCCCCCCCCCACAAAAAACAAAAACCCCCCAAAACCACACACAAACACACCCCCACACCCCACCACAACACCCACCCCACACACACAAAACACCCCACCCACACACACACAAACACCCACACACCCCACACCCAAAACCCCCAAAAAAGGAAACAAAAAAACCAAAAAACCAAAAAACAACCCAAACCCCACAACCCACCCACCCCCCCCACCCCCCCACCCCCCACCAACCCCCCCCCACCCCCAAAAAAACACCTCCCCACCCCAACCCCCCCCCCCTTCCCCCCCCCCCCCCCTTTAAAAAATTTTAAAAAAAAAATTATCCAAAAATTTTTTCCCCACCCCAATTTCCCTCCCCCCTTTTCCCTCCCCCCCCTTTCCTCTCCCCCCTCCTTCCCTTTCCTCCCCTTCCTCCCCCCTCCCCCCTCCCCCCCCCCTTTCCCTCCTCCCCCTTCCTCCTCCTACTTACTTAAAAAGGGGCGTGTTTCATTATAAAAATAGTTTTGGTAAATATATATGGTAAGAGGAAGACATAATTGGAAATTTTTAAAATTTTTATAAAGTATATAGAGAGAGAGAGCGATATGATATGTAGGGGAGTTTAATATTTTGTATTTTATTTTTATATGAGAGAGAGAGAGAAGGAGAGGAGATGAAAGAAAAAAAAAAACGGAGAGAGGGAAAGAAAAAAACCAAAAGAGAGGAGAGAGAGAGGAAGAAAAATAAAAAGAAGAAAAAGAGAGAGAGAGAGAAGAGGGGGAGAGAGAGAGTGTAATATTTCCTAAAAACAAAAAACACACACGAGAGAAAAAGAGAGAAAGAAAAAGGGGGTTGAGAAAAGGGGAGGAAAAAACCCCCGGGGAAAAAGAGAGAGAGAGGGGGAGAGAGGGGTTGAATAGTCAAAAAAACATACACACACCGAGAGAGAGAAAGAGAGAGAGAGAGGGGGGAGAGAGGAGGGGGAAAAGGGGCCTAAAAAATTAAACACCAAAAAAAAAAAGAGAGAGAAGAGAAGACCGAGGATGGGGAGGGAAAATTTAAAAAACATCCTAAAAAAACGGAAAAAAAGAGAGAGGAGAGAGAGAGAGAGAGGGAGAGGATTTTAAAAAAAAAAAAGGCCCGAAAAAAGAGAAAAGAGGGGAAAAGGAGTGAAATTAGTCCTAAAAACATACAAACACCCCGAGAGAGAGAGAGGGAGGGGAGAGAGAGGAATGAAAATTTTGGGGGAGAAAAATGAGGGGAGAGAGAGAGAGTTTTAATATTCCTAAAAAATTACACACAAAACGAGGGGAAAAAGAGAGAGAGAGGGAGGAGGGGAGAGAGGGGAAAGCCAAAAAAACAAAAGAGAGAGAAAAGGGGAGGGAGAGAGAGTTTTTAAAATAGTCCTAAAAACATCCCCCAAACACACGAGAGAGAGGAGGGGAGGAGAGAGAGAAAAAAGGGGCCAAAAAAAAACCGAGAGAGAGAGGGGAAGAGAGGTAATAGCCCCAAAAAAAATTTACACACACAGGGAGGAGAGAGATTGGAGAGGGGAGAGAGATGAAAAAAAAAAGAGGAGAGAGAGAGGGGAGAGAGGGGAATTGTTCCCCCCGAAGAGAGGGGGAGAGAGAGAGGGGAAGTGTAATAGTCCAAAAAAACATACACACAAACGAGGAGAGAGGGAGAGAGAAAAGGGGGAGAGGAATGAAAAAAAAAGGAGAGAGGAGAGGGGGGAGAGGGGAGAGAGGTAATAGTCCTAAAAACAACACAAAACACGAAGAGAGGAGAGAGAGAGAGAGAGAGGGGGAGGAGGGGGAAAAAAAAAAAGAGAGAGAGGAGAGGGAGAGGGGGGAAAGGAGAGGGGAAGGGTAATAGTCCAAAAACATACAAAACACCGAAGAGAGAGAGAGGGGAGGAAAAGGAGAGAGAGAGAGGGGAAAAAGGGGGGAAAACATGAGAAAAAGGGAGGGGAGAGTGATGAAGAGATAGGAGATTGGAGAAAAGGAGGAGGGAGGGGAAAAGGAAAACAACAAAAGAGAGAGAGAAAAAAAGAGAGAGAGAGAGAGAGGAGAGGGGAGGAGGAGAGAGGAGAAAGAGAGAGAGAAGAGAGGAAAGGGGAGAGGAATTTTAAAAAAAAACCCCCCGGAGAGAGAGGGGGGGGTGAAAAATTTAGCCTAAAAAAAATTACAAAACCCCGAGAGAGAGAGAGAGAGAGAGGGGGGAGAGAGGGGAGAGGGGGAGAGGGGAGAAAAGGAAAGAGAGAGAGAGAGAAAAAGAGAGAGAGAGGGGAAAAGAGAGAGGGAAAGAGAAAAATTGGGGGAGGAAAAAAAAAAGAGAGAGAGAGAGGGGGAGAGAAGAAGAGAGAGAGAGAGAGAGAAAGAGGAAAAAAGGCAAAGAAAAGAGAGAAGAGAGAGAGAGAGTGGCGGGGGGTTGAAATTTAAGTACAACAAAAATACACACCAAAACGTACCCTTAAAAAAAAAAAAAACCCCTAAATTTAAAACAACAAAGTTTACCTTATAGGATAAAATCCCTGTCGCTTTAAACCCCCTTTGAGACCCAGAACTTTAATTTCCATTGAAATTTTTGTGTCCCATTAGCGTTTTGGGATTTGATTTTTAAGAAAATTTTTATAGCTTGACCTGTTTGACCTTTTGTCCATTACCCAATTTTTGGGTAACAGGACTTTTCGTATTTTTTAGGGCTAGACGATTTTTATAGCAAAGGAAAATTGGGCGTGAAGGGGTTAACCCTAAAAACCCCCCTTTTCCCCTTACCCCCCTTTACCCCCTCCTTGGGCCCCCCCAACCCCCCTTTTGGCCCCCCCAACCCCCCCCCTACCCCCTATTTTCTCCCCCCCCAAAAAAACCCTCCCCCATATAAAAACCCCCTTTTAAAAAAAACCCTTTAAAAAACCTCTATAAAAAAAACTCTATAAAAAAAAAAACCCTATTATAAAATACCCTTTTAAATTCCCCATAACTGAAAAAAAAAATACTATGTGGAGAAAATGATGATGATGATAATGATAAAAATGAGATGTGATGAATTTAGCTTTTCTTTTTGGTGATAAAAAAAGAAAATTTTGAGTCCAGATTAAATAAAATGATATTTTTGGGGCCTAATATGCTTCCCCTTTCCTACTACTACTACACTCCTAATCTGCGGCCCTTTTACTACTATACTACTACCACCCCCAAACACCACTACTCAAATACAAATCCTATACCCCCCCCCCAAACCCACCACCCCAAACCCCCCACCACATTTTATTTTCCCCCAAACCCCCTAATTTACTCCCCCCTATCCCCTCCCCCTCCCCCCCACCACCACTACTTACAACCCTACCTCTAGACCTTTTATACCCCCAAATACACCCTACACAAACAAACCCACCAGCTCAGATACGTCTCCCACACTCCTTACTATAACCCCCCCCCCAAAAAAAATTTAAACCACCCCACTACTAAATAGTTCCAACTCTAACACTCACTCCCAAACCTGGGCCTCCCCCCCCCCACCAATAATATACTATATTTACTACCAACCCTACAATCAAACCTTTATATTACCCCAACACCAACCCCCAAACCCTCCCCCTAACTCAAATATCCTACTTACTACCTCCCTCCCCTAAACCCCCCCACCACTTACCACGACACACACACTACTACTCCCCATTTTACCCCTTACTACAACTTACAAACAACTCCCAAAAACTAAAAAATTCCCCTTAACCCTTCCCAACTATCAAACCTGCAAAAGAACCATAAAGGTTTTAAAGTAAAATTTAAACTTAAAAAAACCCTTTCCCCAAAAAAAACCAAAAAAAATTCCCAAAATTTCCTTTTCCAGGCAAAATTTTTTAAAACCATTAAAAAAAATTTTTAAATTTTAAAAGGTAAATTTTCCCTCACCTTTAAAAAAAGGGGGAAGGGGTTTGCAGGGCCCGTGTGTTTTGGTCCCTTTTTGGGGGAAAACCCCACCCCGTTTGAAAAGACGATAAAAAAAACCCACAAACCCCCAACACACACAACCCCACACACACAGTAGAAACAACAAAATTTATACCCAAAGGGCCCAGGAAAATCCCAAAATCTAAAACACCCCCACACAAAAACACGCCGCACGAAAACGCCACGCACCACAGCACGCACGCAGGCACGCACGCACGCACGACGCACCCCACCCCCAAAACACACACACACACACAAACACAAAACCCCCAAAAAACCCCGACAAAAACCCCCCACAAACCCAACACCACCAACACACCCCACACACACACACCACACACACAACACAAAACACAACAAATGTCATTTGTAAAAACCCCCTCCCCAACCTTTAAAGGGAAAAACTGCCCCCATCTAAAAATAATTGCCTCTGCCCTACCCTTTCCTTTCCTTCGTTCCTTTTCCCTCCTCCTTCCCCTTAATTTAAAACCCTTCCCTTACCTTTCTTTTTCCCTTCCTTTTTTTTTTCCTTCCTTTCCTCCCTTCCCCTTCCTTTCCCCTTCCCTTTCCCTTACATTTTCCCTTTCCCCCTTTCCTTCCCCCCCCCTTCACCACCCCTTTTTCCTTCCTTTCCCTTTCTTTTTACATAAATTCTAAAATTTGGGACTAAAAAAACAATTTATATTTTTTTCCTTTTCTTCCTTTCCCTTTTTTTAATTTTTCCCCTTCCCTTTCCCCTCCCCCCCCCTTCTTTCCTTATTTTTTCCTTCCTTCCTTAAGGGTGATTAAACACCCTTGATTTTTTTTATGACAAAAAGAAGTCGGTCTTTTGGGCGGGAAAAGTCCCGGAGTTTAACGTTCACAAAAACGAAATTTTCCTTTGGGGTTTCGACAAATCTTTTCTTTTTTCTTTTTTTTGGGGCCTTTTTGTTTTTAGTTTTTTCCCCCCCCTTTTACGGTTTTCGTTGTCAAGCTCTTTCTCGACCCCTTGTTGTTTTTTCCCGGGGGGCAGTGGGGGTTTCCCAGGGCAGGGGGGCGGGGGCAGCCCCAGGGGTAAGAGGGTTTAGGGGTTTGGGGCTTGGGGGTTTTTTTATTTGGCCCCGCGATAGATAATTTTTCGCGCACTTTAAAAAAATTATGAATTTTGTATTCTATTAAAAAAAACCCCATTAACCAAAACAAAATTTGTTAAAACTAAAATTTAAACCCAGCAAAAATAACATTTTTCGGTTTAAATGAAACCCCTTGGATGGGGGAAAAATTGGAAAAAATTTTGGAAAAAAGGGATCCCCAGAGAGGGAAATTTTAAATTTTTAAGGGTTTTTTAAAAGGATTTCCAAATAAGGGGGTTTTTTAAAATTTGGGGAAGGGGGTTTTTTTTTTTTTGAATCCGGAATTATGGCCTTTTTGGCGAAAAAAAGGGCCCCGAGGAGGTGTTTTTTTTTAAAACCTTTTTTGGGCGTCGAAACCCCGGTTTCCGGCCAAAAAAAATCCGAAAAAAAAAGCAGGGGTTTTTTTTTGAACCCCTTGCCCCCACCGGGGAGCCCCAAACCCCTTCCCCTTTCCCGCATTTTTTCCCCCCCGTTTCCCCCCCTTTCCTTTTCCCCCTTTCCCTTTCCCTTTCCCTTTCCCTTATTCTTTCCCTTTTTTCTTTCCCTTTCCTTCCCTTTCCCCCCCCCTTTTCCCTTTTTTTCCAAATTTTTCCCTTCCCTTTTTTTCCCCTTTTTTCCCCCTTACTTCCTTTCGTTTCCTTTAACCCCCTCCTTTCCCTTCCCCTTTTTTCCACCCCCCCTTTTCCCACTTCCTTTCACCCAAAAATGCCTAAAAACGGGAAAAATAAAAAACCCCCCAATTTTTCCAAATTTTTCTTTTTTTCTTTAGAAACATATTTTTTTTTTAATAACCCGTCCCATACTTTAAAAAACAAAACATTTTCCAGTCCCTTTTCGCCCCCGGTTGTCAAAAAAGGGGCTCGCCCGGTTTTTTTAATGTGTTTTAAAAAATTCGCCTTTAAATTTTTTTAACCGTTTCAATGGGTTTTTCGTTTAAGTTTTGTTTCAGAATTGTTCGTTTTGATGTTTAAAAAATTTTTTCTTTTCCGGGGGGTTGTTTTTTTTATTTAGTTTTTGTTTTCCCATTTGTACAGTTTTTTTTTTTTAATTTTATTCGTTTGTGATTTTTTTTTTTAAAAAAAGGAAATTCTTTAATTTTTTTTTTTCCTCAAATGAGACTTTCTCCCGGCATTTTTGCCCCCCTTTTTTTTTTACCCTTTTGTGTATTATTAAAATAGTACTTTTTTTTTTTTTAAACCCCCCTTTGGGGCCCCCAAAAACGAAATTTTCCCCTTTTGTAATTTTTGGGGGTTACCTTAGAGGGAATTTTAAAGATTTATAAACAATTTTTTATAGCTAGACCGGTTTTTAGTTTTTGGGGCCACTAATTTTAAATTTTTTTAAAATTCATTTAACTTTTCGTAATTTTATGGCTAAAAAAACAGACGATTTTTTATAACCAAGGAAAGATCGGGGCCCGGTAAAAGGGAAAAGGGAATATTTTAAAATACTTTTTTTTCCCAAATTTTACCTAAAAAAAAAAAATAAAAAAAAAGTGCGACAGAAAAAACGGTTAGCAGATTAATTTCGAAACCCCAAAAAATTCGTCAAAAAAAAAAAAAATAAGTTGCGTCCCCCAAAAAAAAAGGTAAATTTTCGGTTTTTAAATCGGTCCCAACTTTTCCCTTTCCTTTTTTTTTTATTTTTTTGCTTTAAACATTTAAACCCCGATTAAAGATTGGGTTTTCCCAAATGAGTAAAACACAAAAAAAACAAAAAAACACTAAAAAACACCCCGGCGGTAACCTAAAAAGGCTAAAAAGAACCTTGCGGGGTTTAGTGAAATCCCGGGCAAGAGTCACCGCAGAGTTTTCGCCTCCCTCAAACTTTTTTCCGATTTTTCCTTTTTTCTATTTTGCCTAGGTTCCTAAAAAATGTATTTAAACTTTACTTTTTTTCCAAGGGGATCCTTTCAAAAAATATTTTTTTCCCCTTTTAAAACCCCCTTGAGGCCCAAAGAACGAAATTTTCCATTGTAATTTGGGGTTTCCCTTTAGACAAATTTTAAGTAAACTAAAAAGCAATTTTATACCCTAGGACCGGGTTTTATCCCCTTGTCCACAAAACAAAATTTGGTAATTCGGGTTATTTTTCGTAATTTTATGGTGAAAAACAGAAAAAAATTTTTTTAGAAAAAGGGAAAGATCGGGGGCCCGTGAAGGGGTAAATACCCCGAAAATAATATATTTTTTCCCCATAATGTAGGGTCAGAGGTAATTTTTCCCCTATAGGGTACGTCAAAAACAATTTTTAATGTACGTAACCATATCAACATACGTACACGTGATCGTTTCCCTTCATGTACGTTACGAAAAAAGGGTTTTGTACATAAAATCATACAAAGTAATTCTGTGTTTTTTTTCCCTAAAAATCTACTCGGGAATGAAGCACAAAAAGAAAAAGAAAGAAAAGAGGGGGAAAAGAGAGAAAAATAAAGAGAGAAAAAGGGAAAACGGGGGGTAGAGAGAGAAAAAAGGGAAAAGAGAGAGAGGAGACGAAGAGAGAGAGAGGAAGGAAAAAAGAGAGAGGGGGCGAGGGAGGGGAGGAAAAACGAAAAAGAGGAAGAGAGGAGTAAAACAAAGGAGGGGGTTTGGAGGAAGGGGGGCCTTTGAAAAAAAAACCCGGGGGGGCGAGGGGGCGAAGAGGGGAGAGAGCAAAATAAAAAAAAATTTGGGTCAGAAGAAAAATAAAAATTAAAAAAATTTGTGCCCCTTTCTTAAAAGTTTTTTTCCCCCTTCTCAACCCCAAAACCACCATACCACCACCACCACCACCCCCACCCCCAAACCCAAACCACCACCACTGCCCCACCACCCACCACCAACCCCCACCACCACACCACCCACCACCACCACCCCCCACCCCCCACCCCCCAAACCCCACCACCCCCGCCACCACACCACCACCACCACCCCACACCCCCCAACCCCCACCCAACCCCCGCCCCACCCACCAACCCCACCACCACCACCACCACCCCACCACCCCAAACCCAAAAACCCCCCACCACCACCACCACCACCCCTGCCCCCCCACCATGCACCACCACACCCCCCACCACCAAAAAACCCACCCAAACACCACCCCCACCACCCACCACCCCCAAACCCCCAAAACCCAACAACAACAAAAAACAAAAATTTTTTCCCTCAAACAATTCACAGCAAAAAAAAATTTGCAAAATCAGATCACCTTTGGGGTTCCCCTTTGATCTCTCTCTTTCCTATCTCTCTCTCGCGCCCCTTTTCTCTTCTCTCTTTTCTCTCCCCTCCCCTTCTTTTCTCTCCTCTTTTCTTTTCTCTCTCTCTCCTTTTCCCCCTTTAATTACTCCTTTTTTCCCCCTTTTTTTCCGGGTTTTTTTCCCTTTTCCCCAAAATTACTACAAACCCCACACACACACACAAAACAACACACACACAAAAACCCCCACACACCACACACAACACACACACAAAAGTAAATTTAATTTTGTACTACACTTCAACAACACAAAAAAAACCAAAAGTTTTTAAAACCTACCCACCAATCTATCACCCATCCATCCACTCCCCTTCAAAAAAACCCCTTTAAAATCATTCACCTAACACCCCATCCCCCTACCCCAATTTAAGTTAATCTTTCACCATCCATCCAATACCCTATCCACCACCCTTCCATCCTTTTAAATTTTACCCACAAACCCAAACCCAATCTACCAACACCACCCAAGCCAGCCACCCAGAAAACCAACCCCCCCAGTCCAGCCCTTTTATATAATATATTTGTCCTTTAAGGGGCCCCTTTTACTTTTCTCTTTTGTTTTTTTTTGCTTTTAGTATTTAAAGTAAACCCCTTGGTTGTTTTCATTGCTTTTTTTTTGTCTGTATGCCCCCGGGCGGGGAAAAAATATTTTTTATTATTAAAATTACCCAAAAAAAACAATGCAAGTTAAACCGTATTTCCCCCTCACTCTAGCCTCGACACCCGATTTAAACCCCTTTAAGGGGTGAGGGGCGAAGGGGCCCCCGGTCCCCCGGGGGTTTACAGGGGATCTGTGAGGGCAAAATAAGAAAATTTGGGAAGAGGTTTGGGGGGGGGGAGGAGAGAGAGAGAGAGAGAGGGGAGAGGAAGAGAGACGAGGAGAGAGAAGAGGGGAAGGAGGGGGGAAAGAGAAAAGGAAAAAGGAAAGGGAGGAAGGGGGGGAAAAGAAAAGATTTAAAAAAGAAAGGAGGGGAGCGAGGAGAGAGGAAAAAAAGGGGGAAAGAGAGAGAGGAGGGGGGACTCCGAGAGAGAGAGGAGAGGAGAGAAAGAAAAAACAGGGGCAGTTAAATTCGTTAATAGAAACAAAAGAGGGGAAAGGGAGAGAAAGGGACCCCCCTTAAGAGGCCCACGAGGTTTTCCCGGCGCAAAAGGGAACCAAATTGGGAAGGAAAATCCTTCCCGGAGCTTGAACCCGGGAAGAGAAAAAGGTTTGGTAAATGGGGACAAACACCCCACCCCCCCACCCCCCCCCACCCCCCCCCACACACACCACACCCCCACACACCCCCAACACCCCAACAACACACACAACACCCCCACACCCACCACCCCCACACACCCCACACACACACCACAACACACACACACACACCCCACAAAACCCCCCCACCCACACCACCCCCCACACACCACACACCACACACACACACACACACAACACACACACCCAAAACAAAAAACACAACACAACACACACCCCCACACCCAACCCAAAAACACCACACAACACACCCACAACACACACACACACCCACACACCCCCACACACACACACACAAAACCCCCCCACACACACACACCCCACACACCCCACACACCCACACACCCCACACCCCACACACCCCACCCCCACACCCCCACCCCCACCCCCCCCCCCCACACCCCACACACACACCCACACCCACCCCACACCCACAAAATACAACACACACACCCCCACACCCACACCCAAACCCCCACCCCCACCCCCACACCCCCCAACCACACATACACCACAACACACACACACCCCCAAAACACCCACACACCCACACACACACACACACCACCACACAACACACCCCCAACACAAAACACACACACACCACACACACACAACCCACACCCACCCACACACACACGCACCCACACACACACACAACACCACACACAACACACACACACACACACACACACACCCCACACACACACAGTAAAACAAAAAAACGTTAAGTTTGAGGTGTTCACAATGATGAATAGGTTCCAAAAAAGGGGTCCCCTAAAATCTCCTGAGAGATACTTTTTGAGAACCCCTTTTGATTTTCAGTAAAAATCATATTTTTTCAAGAATCGAAAAGAGGGGTTTACTGGATTTTTCCCTGATATAGTAATGAAGAGCTTGAGGGGGGCCTTTCTGTTGAGCCAAGCAAAAGAATTTGGAGTTTAAATAAGTGAGAAAATTGCATTGGTTTTTTTTGACACACTTTTAAAAAATATCTCAAAATTTTTACAAGAAACAATTGACTTTGGTTAGGGGCCGGGACAAAAACACAGCAGCCAAACAATTTGTTTCTAGGGGGTTTTTTTTTTGGCCTAACATTTAGGAGTAAAATGTTTTTAAAATTAAACAAAAGGTGAAATAAATTTTATTTTCATCCCCTTTTTTAATTTTCCCTTTATAAGAGCATATATAATTAAAAGGGGCAGGATATAATCCCCTTTATAAGGGTACAAAGTATCCCCCTAATAGTCTCCTATTAGGATCTCTTAATAGGAGATATTTTAATCTTCCTATTTTTTTAAGAAAAATGAATTTTTTGAAAATCAAGGTGTACCCTTTTTTTGAGATAGCTATTATACCAATAGGTAAACACCTCAAAAATTAAGTTTGTTTTTTGACCTATTAATGTTTCCTCAAGCTAATAATTCCATGGGGAAAAAAAAAATAATTTAAAAAAAAAACCTAACCCAACCCCACCCCCAACCAATATAAGGTCCAGGATTTTCAAATTATTAGAGTAATTTTTAGGAGATTTTTGGGGTATATTATGCACCCCATTAAGGGTATTAATATCCTACCCCTTAATTTTAATATACTCTTTAAAAGGGATTATTAAATGGGTATTTAAAATCACAGAATTTTACCCCATTTTTCCTTATAAAAGCTTTTACTTCGTAACTAAGGCCGAGAGTAAAAAACTAGAAGCAATTTTTAAAGTTTTGGGGTGCTCTATCCAATGCAGTATCAGAAGCAAATTTTTCTTGTAATTTTTTAGATATTTAATAGTATGTCATAAATACACCCGGTTTTTTGTAGTAGTAGTAGTAGTAGTAGTTTTGTAGAGTAGTAGTAGTGTAGTAGTTAGTGTAGTAGTAGTATAGTAGTAGTAGTAGTAGTAGTAGTTTGTAGTAGTTAGTAGTAGTAGTAGGTTTGTAGTAGTAGTATAGAGTGTAGTATAGTAGAGTAGTATGTTAGTAGTAGTAGTAGTATAGTAGTAGTAGTATAGTTAGTGTTAGTAGTAGTAGTAGTAGTAGGTAGTAGTAGTATAGTAGTATAGTAGTAGTAGTTAGTAGAGTAGTAGTAGTAGTAGTAGTAGTAGTAGTAGGAGTAGTAGTGTAGTAGTAGTATAGTAATTTGTAGTAGTAGTAGAGTATAGTAGTAGAGTAGTAGTAGAGTAGAGTAGAGTAGTATAGTAGAGTAGTTAGTAGGTAGTGAGTAGTGTGTAGAGTAGAGTAGTAGTGTAGAGTAGTAGTGTAGTAGAGTAGTAGTAGTAGTAGTAGTAGTAGTAGTAGTAGTAGTAGTAGTAGTAGTGGTAGGATAATGCGAATACTAACATTAAAACAATAATAATAATAATAATAATAACAATAATAATAGTGACAATAAATATACTAATAATGACAAAAACTGGAACGACCATTAAGACAATTGAAAAAGTGGAGGAGAGGAAACGATTAATAACGATAATACCTTCGAGCAACATGAGAAAAAAAAAAAAAATAATAATAAAAGCAATTATAGAAACAGCAGGAGAGAGAGAGAGAGATGAGAGAGAGAGAGAGGAGGAGAGAAGAGAGAGGAGAGAGAGAGAGAGGAGAGAGAGAGAGGAGAGACGAGAGAGAGAGAGCTGAGAGAGAGAGAGAGAGGAGAGAGAGAGAGAGAGAGAGAGAGAGAGAGAGAGAGAGAGGAGGAGAGAGAGAGGAGAGAGGGGGGGGTTATGAGTAAAGAGGTAACCAAGACTCTCCCTAGAGGAACGGTAGGAGGATTATAGGAGAGAGGGGAAGAAGGAAAGGAAGGGAGGGGAGAGGAAGGGAGGAAGGTAGGAAGGGAAGGAAGGGAAGGGGGAAGGAAGGGGAGGAAGGGATGAAAGGGAAGGGAAGGAAAGGGAAGGGAGGAAGGAAGGGAGGAAGGGGAGGAAGGGAAGGAAGGGAGGAAGGGAAGGAAGGTAGGAAGGGAAGGAAGGGAGGAAGGGAAGGAAGGGAGGAAGGGAAGGAAGGAAGGGAAGGGGGTTACTGGAAGCTAAGTCAATTTGTTTGTCTGTCTGTCTGTCTGTGTGTGTGTGTGTGTGTGTGTGTGTGTGTGTGTGTGTGTGTGTGCGTGTGCGTGTGCGTGTGTGTGTGTGTGTTATTACATCCTTACTTCTAGGATAACTAAG
This sequence comes from Chionoecetes opilio, assembly GCA_016584305.1. Lineage (NCBI taxonomy): Eukaryota > Metazoa > Arthropoda > Malacostraca > Decapoda > Majidae > Chionoecetes > Chionoecetes opilio. The sequence continues at coordinate 85,551 of JACEEZ010019144.1, forward strand.
AATCTTCACTTCACACTAGTTTTCCTTCCCTCAACACTATTCCTCCTCTTCTTCTTCTTTTCTTCTCTTCTTCTTCTTCTTCTCTCGCTTTCTTCTCCTCCTCCTCCTTCCCTTCTTTCTCCACCTCCTTTTCCTTCCTTCTTCTTCCTTCCTCCTCCTTCTTCCTTCCTCCTCCTCCTTCTCCTTACTCTATCTCTTCGCTATTTCTCCTTCTCCTCCTCATTCTGTGCTACCCCCCCTCCTCCCTCCCCCTCCCCCCCCTCCTCCTTCTATTTTTCCCCCCCTTTAAAGTGTCCCAACACCAACAATAGAACCCCGGGTTTACACCAGTTCGTGAGTAAAAACACGAGTCACTACCCCAAAGGATTTGAAAAATACGACATTTGGTTGGTGTGTCTAAAATTTCCCTCGAAAAAAAAATTCCAAATTTTATTTTTCTACAAAATTTTAACTCCTTCAGGGCCCAGATTTTTCCTTTGCAAAAAAAATGTCTGTTGTTAGCAATTTTAATTACGAAAAGTAACTGAATATACCAAATTTAAATTAGGGGGCAAGGGATATTTAAACAGGTCAAAATCTAAAAATTTATTGCTTATAGTCACTAAACGCAAAGGGGTCCCCAAAATTCCCAAAGGAAATTTTTTTTCGGGGCCTAAAGGGTTTATTAAAAAAAATTTTGAAATCCTTATATTAGGAAAAAAAAGATTCTCTTTGAAGGTCCGCCCCCCCCAGCTATACTTGGGGTGACCTAACAGGGTTTTTTAGCCCCCCAAACCCCGACTAGAAAAAAAAACACTAAAAATTAACCCCCTGAGACCCAAAAAAGGAAATTTTCCCCTTGTAAAAATGCTACCTTTAAACGTTTTTTGTGCCTAAAAGAAATTTTTATAAAATATGACCTGTTTAGTATCCTTTTTCACTAACAAATTTGGATATTCGGGTTACTTTTCGTTTTTAGGGCCCTAAAAAACAGACGATTTTTATGCAAAAAAAAAGATCTGGGGGGAAAGGGGGGGTTTAACCGGACTTTTGGTGACAAAAACCTAACCTAACTTTTTTTTGGTCAAAGCCCTCTCCCCCACTAAAGATCGCCCCCAAAAAATAGCTAAAAAAAATACCCCTATAGTGTGGGCGGACCTTCGTGGACCCCCCAAAAATAAAAAACTTTTCATCCTTACAAAAAAATTACCCCTTGAACCCAGAACGTTTTCCATTGTATTTGGGTACCATTAGCCCTTTTTTTTAGTGACTTTTAGAACTTTTTATAGCAAAGACCTGTTTAGTACCCTTTTTCCCACAAATATTTGTTTTTAATTTGTTTTTCTTTAAATTTTTTTGGCTGACAAAAGAAAAGTTTTTTGGGGGCAAAAGAAAGATCTGGGTCCAAGGGGGTAAAAAAAGAATTTTTTTATTTTTAATTTTTTTTCCCTTCCTGTTTCTGTTCCCCCTCTTCCCACCCCCTTTTCCCTTTCCCCTCCCTTCATTTTTACTTTCTGAGCTGTCCCCCTAACTCCCCCTTTAAAATCCTCTCTCCTCCCCCCCCCCCCGGGCACAGCAGCGTACAAGGACCCATAGTAAGATATTTAATCCCATTGCCTTTCCCCCCTTTTTTTCCCCCGCCTGCCCATTGGGGGGGAAGAAGGGGGGGGGGGGGGGGGGGGGGGGGGGGGGCGAAAGGGGCGAGAGGGAATTTTAAAATTCTGTCCCAAACCCTCTCTTCTTTTCCTTTTCCTCTCTCTCCCCCTCTCTCTCTCTCTTTTGTACTTTTTTTCTTCCATCTTTTCTCTTTCTTCTCTCTCTTCTCTCTCCCCTCTCTCTCTCCCTCTCTCTCCTCTCTTTTCTCTCTCTCTCCTGTGTGTGTGTTATTTCCTTTTCTTCCATCTCTCTCCCCTTTTCCCCTCTCTCTCTCTCTCTCTCTCTCTCTCTCTCTCCTCTCTCTCTTCTTCTCCCTCTACCTCTCTCTCCTTTTTTTTACCTCTAAAAAATTGAAAATAACATTAAAACCCAATTTTTAACAATAAAATATGATAAAATAAGATAAAATAATTGTTTTTTTGTAACCCCTCTAAATATCACGTAATATTTGTAAGCTCTAAAATCAAAATAGATAATCCTTGTGAGAGCTACCTAGCATACTTCCCTTCACGGTTTTAATGCAATGTGCCTGTATGATCTAAATTGTGGACTAACTCTTATTAAATAAAGTCAATCAAACAATCAATCTTGTTTAGTCGCCACAAAACACCACAAATAACCTTTTAACCCCTTCACACCCAGATCTTTCCTTTCCTATAAAAAAATGTATGTTGTCGAGCCATAAAATTACGAAAAGTCACTAAATATACCACATTTGCTAGTGGACAAGGATACTAAACAGGTCATAGCTATTAAAATATTGCTTATAGTCACTAAAAATCATCTAATGGTACCCAAATTACAATGGAAATTACGTTCTGGGTCTCAAAGGGTTAAGTATATTTACCAGCAACAGAAACAGCAATATAGTAACAGAAACAGGAATATAGTAACAGAAACAGCAATATAGTAACAGAAACAGGAATATAGTAACAGAAACAGCAATATAGTAACAGAAACAGGAATATAGCAACAGAAACAGCAATATAGTAACAGAAACAGGAATATAGCAACAGAAACAGCAATATAGTAACAGAAACAGGAATATAGTAACAGAAACAGCAATATAGTAACAGAAACAGGAATATAGCAACAGAAACAGCAATTATAGTAACAGAAACAGGAATATAGCAACAGAAACAGCAATATAGTTAACAGAAACAGGAATATAGTAACAGAAACAGCAATATAGTAACAGAAACAGGAATATAGTAACAGAAAACAGCAATATAGTAACAGAAACAGGAATATAGCAACAGAAACAGCAATATAGTAACAGAAAACAGGAATATAGCAACAGAAACAGCAATATAGTAACAGAAACAGGAATATAGTAACAGAAACAGCAATATAGTAACAGAAACAGGAATATAGCAACAGAAACAGCAATATAGTAACAGAAACAGGAATATAGCAACAGAAACAGCAATATAGTAACAGAAACAGGAATATAGTAACAGAAACAGCAATATAGTAACAGAAACAGGAATATAGCAACAGAAACAGCAATATAGTACAGAAACAGGAATATAGCAACAGAAACAGCAATATAGTAACAGAAACAGGAATATAGCAACAGAAACAGCAATATAGTAACAGAAACAGGAATATAGCAACAGAAACAGCAATATAGTAACAGAAACAGGAATATAGCAACAGAAACAGCAATATAGTAACAGAACAGGAATATAGCAACAGAAACAGCAATATAGTAACAGAAACAGGAATATAGCAACAGAAACAGCAATATAGTAACAGAAACAGGAATATAGCAACAGAAACAGCAATATAGTAACAGAAAACAGGAATATAGCAACAGAAACAGCAATATAGTAACAGAAACAGGAATATAGTAACAGAAACAGCAATATAGTAAACAGAAACAGGAATATAGCAACAGAAACAGCAATATAGTAACAGAAACAGGAATATAGTAACAGAAACAGCAATATAGTAACAGAAACAGGAATATAGTAACAGAAACAGCAATATAGTAACAGAAACAGGAATATAGCAACAGAAACAGCAATATAGTAACAGAAACAGGAATATAGCAACAGAAACAGCAATATAGTAACAGAAACAGGAATATAGTAACAGAAACAGCAATATAGTAAACAGAAACAGGAATATAGCAACAGAAACAGCATATAGTAACAGAAACAGGAATATAGCAACAGAAACAGCAATATAGTAACAGAAACAGGAATATAGTAACAGAAACAGCAATATAGTAACAGAAACAGGAATATAGTAACAGAAACAGCAATATAGTAACAGAAACAGGAATATAGCAACAGAAACAGCAATATAGTAACAGAAACAGGAATATAGCAACAGAAACAGCAATATAGTAACAGAAACAGGAATATAGTAACAGAAACCAGCAATATAGTAACAGAAACAGGAATATAGCAACAGAAACAGCAATATAGTAACAGAAACAGGAATATAGCAACAGAAACAGCAATATAGTAACAGAAACAGGAATATAGTAACAGAAACAGCAATATAGTAACAGAAACAGGAATATAGCAACAGAAACAGCAATATAGTAACAGAAACAGGAATATAGCAACAGAAACAGCAATATAGTAACAGAAACAGGAATATAGCAACAGAAACAGCAATATAGTAACAGAAACAGGAATATAGCAACAGAAACAGCAATATAGTAACAGAAACAGGAATATAGCAACAGAAACAGCAATATAGTAACAGAAACAGGAATATAGCAACAGAAAACAGCAATATAGTAACAGAAACAGGAATATAGCAACAGAAACAGCAATATAGTAACAGAAACAGGAATATAGCAACAGAAACAGCAATATAGTAACAGAAACAGGAATATAGCAACAGAAACAGCAAATAGTAACAGAAACAGGAATATAGTAACAGAAACAGCAATATAGTAACAGAAACAGGAATATAGCAACAGAAACAGCAATATAGTAACAGAAACAGGAATATAGCAACAGAAACAGCAATATGTAACAGAAAACAGGAATATAGTAACAGAAACAGCAATTATAGTAACAGAAACAGGAATATAGCAACAGAAACAGCAATATAGTAACAGAAACAGGAATATAGCAACAGAAACAGCAATATAGTAACAGAAACAGGAATATAGCAACAGAAACAGCAATATAGTAACAGAAACAGGAATATAGCAACAGAAACAGCAATATAGTAACAGAAACAGGAATATAGCAACAGAAACAGCAATATAGTAACAGAAACAGGAATATAGCAAACAGAAACAGCAATATAGTAACAGAAACAGGAATATAGCAACAGAAACAGCAATATAGTACAGAAACAGGAATATAGCAACAGAAACAGCAATATAGTAACAGAAACAGGATATAGCAACAGAAACAGCAATATGTAACAGAAACAGGAATATAGCAACAGAAACAGCAATATAGTAACAGAAACAGGAATATAGCAACAGAAACAGCAATATAGTAACAGAAACAGGAATATAGCAACAGAAACAGCAATATAGTAACAGAAACAGGAATAGCAACAGAAACAGCAATATAGTAACAGAAACAGGAATACCAGCAACAGAAACAGGAATATAGCAACAGAAAACAGAATATAGCAACAGAAACAGCAATATAGTAACAGAAACAGGATATAGCAACAGAAAAGCAATATAGTAACAGAAACAGGAATATAGCAACAGAAACAGCAATATAGTAACAGAAACAGGAATATAGCAACAGAAACAGCAATATAGTAACAGAAACAGGAATATAGCAAAGAAACAGCAATATAGTAACAGAAACAGGAATATAGCAACAGAAACAGCAATATAGTAACAGAAACAGGAATATAGCAACAGAAACAGCAATATAGTAACAGAAACAGGATATAGCAACAGAAACAGCAATATAGTAACAGAAACAGGAATATAGCAACAGAAACAGCAATATAGTAACAGAAACAGGAATATAGCAACAGAAACAGCAATATAGTAACAGAAACAGGAATATAGCAACAGAAACAGCAATATAGTAACAGAACAGGAATATAGCAACAGAAACAGCAATATAGTAACAGAAACAGGAATATAGCAACAGAAACAGCAATATAGTAACAGAAACAGGAATATAGCAACAGAAACGCAATATAGTAACAGAAACAGGAATATAGCAACAGAAACAGCAATATAGTAACAGAAACAGGAATACCAGCAACAGAAACAGGAATATAGCAACAGAAACAGGAATATAGCAACAGAAACAGCAATATAGTAACAGAAACAGGAATATAGCAACAGAAACAGCAATATAGTAACAGAAACAGGAATATAGCAACAGAAACAGCAATATAGTAACAGAAACAGGAATATAGCAACAGAAACAGCAATATAGTAACAGAAACAGGAATATAGCAACAGAAACAGCAATATAGTAACAGAAACAGGAATATAGCAACAGAAACAGCAATATAGTAACAGAAACGGAATATAGCAACAGAAACAGCAATATAGTAACAGAAACAGGAATATAGCAACAGAAACAGCAATATAGTAACAGAAACAGGAATATAGCAACAGAAACAGCAATATAGTAACAGAAACAGGAATATAGCAACAGAAAACAGCAATATAGTAACAGAAACAGGAATATAGCAACAGAAACAGCAATATAGTAACAGAAACAGGAATAAGCAACAGAAACAGCAATATAGTAACAGAAACAGGAATATAGCAACAGAAACAGCAATATAGTAACAGAAACAGGAATATAGCAACAGAAACAGCAATATAGTAACAGAAACAGGAATATAGCAACAGAAACAGCAATATAGTAACAGAAACAGGAATATAGCAACAGAAACAGCAATATAGTAACAGAAATTGGAATACCAGCAACAGAAACAGGAATATAGCACAGAAACAGGAATATAGCAACAGAAACAGCAATATAGTAACAGAAACAGGAATATAGCAACAGAAACAGCAATATAGTAACAGAAACAGGAATAGCAACAGAAACAGCAATATAGTAACAGAAACAGGAATATAGCAACAGAAACAGCAATATAGTAACAGAAACAGGAATATAGCAACAGAAACAGCAATATAGTAACAAGAAACAGGAATATAGCAACAGAAACAGGAATATAACAACAGAAACAGGAATACCAGCAACAGAAACAGGAATATAGCAACAGAAACAGCATATAGCAACAGAAACAGGAATATAGCAACAGAAACAGGAATATAACAACAGAAACAGGAATACCAGCAACAGAAACAGGAATATAGCAACAGAAACAGGAATATAGCAACAGAAACAGGAATATAGCAACAGAAACAGGAATATAACAACAGAAACAGGAATACCAGCAACAGAAACAGGAATATAGCAACAGAAACAGGAATATAACAACAGAAACAGGAATATAGCATCAGAAACAGCAATATAGCAACAGAAACAGGAATATAGCAACAGAAACAGGAATATAACAACAGAAACAGGAATACCAGCAACAGAAACAGGAATATAGCAAACAGAAACAGGAATATAGCAACAGAACAGCAATATAGTAACAGAAACAGGAATATAGCAACAGAAACAGCAATATAGTAACAGAAAACAGGAATATAGCAACAGAAACGCAATATAGTAACAGAAACAGGATATAGCAACAGAAACAGCAATATAGTAACAGAAACAGGAATATAGCAACAGAAACAGCAATATAGTAACAGAAACAGGAATATAGCAACAGAAACAGCATATAGTAACAGAAACAGGAATATAGCAACAGAAACAGGAATATAACAACAGAAACAGGAATACCAGCAACAGAAACAGGAATATAGCAACAGAAACAGCAATATAGCAACAGAAACAGGAATATAGCAACAGAAACAGGAATATAACAACAGAAACAGGAATACCAGCAACAGAAACAGGAATATAGCAACAGAAACAGGAATATAGCAACAGAAACAGGAATATAGCAACAGAACAGGAATATAACAACAGAAACAGGAATACAGCAACAGAAACAGGAATATAGCAACAGAAACAGGAATATAACAACAGAAACAGGAATATAGCAACAGAAACAGCAATATAGCAACAGAAACAGGAATATAGCAACAGAAACAGGAATATAACAACAGAAACAGGAATACCAGCAACAGAAACAGGAATATAGCAACAGAAACAGATATAGCAACAGAAACAGGAATATAGCAACAGAAACAGGAATATAGCAACAGAAACAGGAATACCAGCAACAGAAACAGCAATATAGTAACAGAAACAGGAATATAGCAACAGAAACAGCAATATAGTAACAGAAACAGGAATATAGCAACAGAAACAGCAAATAGTAACAGAACAGGAATATAGCAACAGAAACAGCAATATAGTAACAGAAACAGGAAATAAGCAACAGAAACAGCAATATAGTAACAGAAACAGGAATATAGCAACAGAAACAGCAATATAGTAACAGAAACAGGAATATAGCAACAGAAACAGCAATAGTAACAGAAAACAGGAATATAGCAACAGAAACAGCAATATAGTAACAGAAACAGGAATATAGCAACAGAAACAGCATATAGTAACAGAAACAGGAATATAGCAACAGAAACAGCAATATAGTAACAGAAACAGGAATACCAGCAACAGAAACAGGAATATAGCAACAGAAACAGGAATATAGCAACAGAAACAGCAATATAGTAACAGAAACAGGAATATAGCAACAGAAACACAATATAGTAACAGAAACAGGATATAGCAACAGAAACAGCAATATAGTAACAGAAACAGGAATATAGCAACAGAAACAGCAATATAGTAACAGAAACAGGAATATAGCAACAGAAACAGCAATATAGTAACAGAAACAGGAATATAGCAACAGAAACAGCAATATAGTAACAGAAACAGGAATATAGCAACAGAAACAGCAATATAGTAACAGAAACAGGAATATAGCAACAGAAACAGCAATATAGTAACAGAAACAGGAATATGCAACAGAAACAGCAATATAGTAACAGAAACAGGAATATAGCAACAGAAACAGCAATATAGTAACAGAAACAGGAATATAGCAACAGAAACAGCAATATAGTAACAGAAACAGGAATATAGCAACAGAAACAGCAATATAGTAACAGAAACAGGAATATAGCAACAGAAACAGCATATAGTAACAGAAACAGGAATATAGCAACAGAAACAGCAATATAGTAACAAAACAGGAATATAGCAACAGAAACAGCAATATAGTAACAGAAACAGGAATATAGCAACAGAAACAGCAATATAGTAACAGAAACAGGAATACCAGCAACAGAAACAGGAATATAGCAACAGAAACAGGAATATAGCAACAGAAACAGCAATATAGTAACAGAAACAGGAATATAGCAACAGAAACAGCAATATAGTAACAGAAACAGGAATATAGCAACAGAAACAGCAATATAGTAACAGAACAGGAATATAGCAACAGAAACAGCAATATAGTAACAGAAACAGGAATATAGCAACAGAAACAGCAATATAGTAACAGAAACAGGAATATAGCAACAGAAACAGGAATATAACAACAGAAACAGGAATACCAGCAACAGAAACAGGAATATAGCAACAGAAACAGCAATATAGCAACAGAAACAGGAATATAGCAACAGAAACAGGAATATAACAACAGAAACAGGAATACCAGCAACAGAAACAGGAATATAGCAACAGAAACAGGAATATAGCAACAGAAACAGGAATATAGCAACAGAAACAGGAATATAACAACAGAAACAGGAATACCAGCAACAGAAACAGGAATATAGCAACAGAAACAGGAATATAACAACAGAAACAGAATATAGCAACAGAAACAGCAATATAGCAACAGAAACAGGATATAGCAACAGAAACAGGAATATAAACAGAAACAGGAATACCAGCAACAGAAACAGGAATATAGCAACAAAACAGGAATATAGCAACAGAAACAGCAATATAGTAACAGAAACAGGAATATAGCAACAGAAACAGCAATATAGTAACAGAAACAGGAATATAGCAACAGAAACAGCAATATAGTAACAGAAACAGGAATATAGCAACAGAAACAGCAATATAGTAACAGAAACAGGAATATAGCAACAGAAACAGCAATATAGTAACAGAAACAGGAATATAGCAACCAGAAACAGGAATATAACAACAGAAACAGGAATACCAGCAACAGAAACAGAAATATAGCAACAGAAACAGCAATATAGCAACAGAAACAGGAATATAGCAACAGAAACAGGAATATAACAACAGAAACAGGAATACCAGCAACAGAAACAGGAATATAGCAACAGAAACAGGAATATAGCAACAGAAACAGGAATATAGCAACAGAAACAGGAATATAACAACAGAAACAGGAATACCAGCAACAGAAACAGGAATATAGCAACAGAAACAGGAATATAACAACAGAAACAGGAATATAGCAACAGAAACAGCAATATAGCAACAGAAACAGGAATATAGCAACAGAAACAGGAATATAACAACAGAAACAGGAATACCAGCAACAGAAACAGGAATATAGCAACAGAAACAGGAATATAGCAACAGAAACAGGAATATAGCAACAGAAACAGGAATATAGCAACAGAAACAGGAATACCAGCAACAGAAACAGCAATATAGTAACAGAAACAGGAATATAGCAACAGAAACAGCAATATAGTAACAGAAACAGGAATATAGCAACAGAAACAGCAATATAGTAACAGAAACAGGAATATAGCAACAGAAACAGCAATATAGTAACAGAAACAGGAATATAGCAATAGAAACAGCAATATAGTAACAGAAACAGGAATATAGCAACAGAAACAGCAATATAGTAACAGAAACAGGAATATAGCAACAGAAACAGCAATATAGTAACAGAAACAGGAATAGAGCAACAGAAACAGCAATATAGTAACAGAAACAGGAATATAGCAACAGAAACAGCAATATAGTAACAGAAACAGGAATATAGCAACAGAAACAGCAATATAGTAACAGAACAGGAATACCAGCAACGAAACAGGAATATAGCAACAGAAACAGGAATATAGCAACAGAAACAGCAATATAGTAACAGAAACAGGAATATAGCAACAGAAACAGCAATATAGTAACAGAAACAGGAATATAGCAACAGAAACAGCAATATAGTAACAGAAACAGGAATATAGCAACAGAAACAGCAATATAGTAACAGAAACAGGAATATAGCAACAGAACAGCAATATAGTAACAGAAACAGGAATATAGCAACAGAAACAGCAATATAGTAACAGAAACAGGAATATAGCAACAGAAACAGCAATATAGTAACAGAAAACAGGAATATAGCAACAGAAACAGCAATATAGTAACAGAAACAGGAATATAGCAACAGAAACAGCAATATAGTAACAGAAACAGGAATATAGCAACAGAAACAGCAATATAGTAACAGAAACAGGAATATAGCAACAGAAACAGCAATATAGTAACAGAAACAGGAATATAGCAACAGAAACAGCAATATAGTAACAGAAACAGGAATATAGCAACAGAAACAGCAATATAGTAACAGAAAACAGGAATATAGCAACAGAAACAGCAATATAGTAACAGAAACAGGAATATAGCAACAGAAACAGCAATATAGTAACAGAAACAGGAATATAGCAACAGAAACAGCAATATAGTAACAGAAACAGGAATACCAGCAACAGAAACAGGAATATAGCAACAGAAACAGGAAATATAGCAACAGAAACAGCAATATAGTAACAGAAACAGGAATATAGCAACAGAAACAGCAATATAGTAACAGAAACAGGAATATAGCAACAGAAACAGCAATATAGTAACAGAAACAGGAATATAGCAACAGAAACAGCATATAGTAACAGAAACAGGAATATAGCAACAGAAACGCATATAGTAACAGAAACAGGAATATAGCAACAGAAACAGGAATATAACAACAGAAACAGGAATACCAGCAACAGAAACAGGAATATAGCAACAGAAACAGCAATATAGCAACAGAAACAGGAATATAGCAACAGAAACAGGAATATAACAACAGAAACAGGAATACCAGCAACAGAAACAGGAATATAGCAACAGAAACAGGAATATAGCAACAGAAACAGGAATATAGCAACAGAAACAGGAATATAACAACAGAAACAGGAATACCAGCAACAGAAACAGGAATATAGCAACAGAAACAGGAATATAACAACAGAAACAGGAATATAGCAACAGAAACAGCAATATAGCAACAGAAACAGGAATATAGCAACAGAAACAGGAATATAACAACAGAAACAGGAATACCAGCAACAGAAACAGGAATATAGCAACAGAAACAGGAATATAGCAACAGAAACAGCAATATAGTAACAGAAACAGGAATATAGCAACAGAAACAGCAATATAGTAACAGAAACAGGAATATAGCAACAGAAACAGCAATATAGTAACAGAAACAGGAATATAGCAACAGAAACAGCAATATAGTAACAGAAACAGGAATATAGCAACAGAAACAGCAATATAGTAACAGAAACAGGAATATAGCAACAGAAACAGGAATATAACAACAGAAACAGGAATACCAGCAACAGAAACAGGAATATAGCAACAGAAACAGCAATATAGCAACAGAAACAGGAATATAGCAACAGAAACAGGAATATAACAACAGAAACAGGAATACCAGCAACAGAAACAGGAATATAGCAACAGAAACAGGAAATAGCAACAGAAACAGGAATATAGCAACAGAAACAGGAATATAACAACAGAAACAGAATACCAGCAACAGAAAACAGGAATATAGCAACAGAAACAGGAATATAACAACAGAAACAGGAATATAGCAACAGAAACAGCAATATAGCAACAGAAACAGGAATATAGCAACAGAAACAGGAATATAACAACAGAAACAGGAATACCAGCAACAGAAACAGGAAATAAGCAACAGAAACAGGAATATAGCAACAGAAACAGGAATATAGCAACAGAAACAGGAATATAGCAACAGAAACAGGAATACCAGCAACAGAAACAGGAATATAGCAACAGAAACAGGAATATAACAACAGAAACAGGAATACCAGCAACAGAAACAGGAATATAGCAACAGAAACAGCAATATAGCAACAGAAACAGGAATATAGCAACAGAAACAGGAATTAACAACAGAAACAGGAATACCAGCAACAGAAACAGGAATATAGCAAACAGAAACAGGAATATAGCAACAGAAACAGGAATATAGCAACAGAAACAGGAATATACAACAAAAACAGGAATACCAGCAACAGAAACAGGAATATAGCAACAGAAAACAGGAATATAGCAACAGAAACAGAATACCAGCAACAGAAACAGGAATATAGCAACAGAAACAGGAATATAACAACAGAAACAGGAATACCAGCAACAGAAACAGGAATATAGCAACAGAAACAGAATACCAGCAACAGAAACAGGAATATAGCAACAGAAACGGAATATAACAACAGAAACAGAATACCAGCAACAGAAACAGGAATATAGCAACAGAAACAGGAATATAACAACAGAAACAGGAATACCACAACAGAAACAGGAATATAGCAACAGAAACAGGAATATAGCAACAGAAACAGGAATATAGCAACAGAAACAGGAATATAGCAACAGAAACAGGAATATAGCAACAGAAACAGGAATAAAGCAACAGAAACAGGAATATAACAACAGAAACAGGAATAACCTGCAACAGAAACAGGAATATAGCAACAGAAACAGGAATATAGCAACAGAAACAGGAATATAGCAACAGAAACAGGAATATAGCAACAGAAACAGGAATATAGCAACAGAAACAGGAATATAGCAACAGAAACAGGAATATAGCAACAGAAACAGGAATATAGCAACAGAAACAGGAATATAGCAACAGAAACAGGAATATAGCAACAGAAACAGGAATATAGCAACAGAAACAGGAATATAGCAACAGAAACAGAAATACCAGCAACAGAAACAGGAATATAGCAACAGAAACAGGAATATAGCAACAGAAACAGGAATATAGCAACAGAAACAGGAATATAGCAACAGAAACAGGAAATAGCAACAGAAACAGGAATTTAGCAACAGAAACAGGAATATAGCAACAGAAACAGGAATATTAGCAACAGAAACAGGATATATGCAACAGAAACAGGAATATAACAACAGAAACAGGAATACCAGCAACAGAAACAGGAATATAGCAACAGAAACAGGAATATAGCAACAGAAACAGGAATATAGCAACAGAAACAGGAATATAGCAACAGAAACAGGAATATAGCAACAGAAACAGGAATATAGCAACAGAAACAGGAATATAGCAACAGAAACAGGAATATAGCAACAGAAACAGGAATATAGCAACAGAAACAGGAATATAGCAACAGAAACAGGAATATAGCAACAGAAACAGGAATACCAGCAACAGAAACAGGAATATAGCAACAGAAACAGGAATATAGCAAAGGAACAGGAATATAGCAACAGAAACAGGAATACCAGCAACAGAAACAGGAATATAGCAACAGAAACAGGAATACCCAGCAACAGAAACAGGAATATAGCAACAGAAACAGGAATACCAGCAACAGAAACAGGAATATAGCACAGAAACAGGAATATAGCAACAGAAACAGGAATACCAGCAACAGAAACAGGAATATAGCAACAGAAACAGGAATATAGCAACAGAAACAGGAATATAGCAACAGAAACAGGAATAGAGCAACAGAAACAGGAATATAGCAACAGAAACAGGAATATAGCAACAGAAACAGGAATATAGCAACAGAAACAGGAATATAGCAACAGAAACAGGAATATAGCAACAGAAACAGGAATGTAGCAACAGAAACAGGAATATAGCAACAGAAACAGGAATAGAGCAACAGAAACAGGAATATAGCAACAGAAACAGGAATAGAGCAACAGAAACAGGAATATAGCAACAGAAACAGGAATATAGCAACAGAAACAGGAATAGAGCAACAGAAACAGGAATATAGCAACAGAAACAGGAATATAGCAACAGGAACAGGAATATAGCAACAGAAACAGGAATACCAGCAACAGAAACAGGAATATAGCAACAGGAACAGGAATATAGCAACAGGAACAGGAATATAGCAACAGAAAACAGGAATACCAGCAACAGAAACAGGAATATAGCAACAGAAACAGGAATACCAGCAACAGAAACAGGAATATAGCAACAGAAACAGGAATACCAGCAACAGAAACAGGAATATAGCAACAGAAAACAGGAATATAGCAACAGGAACAGGAATATAGCAACAGAAACAGGAATAGAGCAACAGAAACAGGAATATAGCAACAGAAACAGGAATATAGCAACAGAAACAGGAATATAGCAACAGAAACAGGAATATAAGCAACAGAAACAGGAATATAGCAACAGAACAGGAATGTAGCAACAGAAACAGGAATATAGCAACAGAAACAGGAATATAGCAACAGAAACAGGAATATAGCAACAGAAACAGGAATATAGCAACAGAAACAGGAATATAGCAACAGAAACAGGAATATAGCAACAGAAACAGGAATATAGCAACAGAAACAGGAAATGTAGCAACAGAAACAGGAATATAGCAACAGAAACAGGAATACCAGCAACATAAACAGGAATATAGCAACAGAAACAGGAATATAGCAACAGGAACAGGAATATATCAACAGAAACAGGAATATAGCAACAGAAACAGGAATATAGCAACAGAAACAGGAATATAGCAACAGAAACAGGAATATAGCAACATAAACAGGAATATAGCAACAGAAACATGAATATAGCAACAGAAACAGGAATATAGCAACAGAAACAGGAATGTAGCAACAGAAACAGGAATATAGCACAGAAACAGGAATATAGCAACGAAACAGGAATATAGCAACAGAAACAGGAATATAGCAACAGAAACAGAAATACCAGCAACAGAAACAGGAATATAGCAACAGAAACAGGAATATAGCAACAGAAACAGGAATATAGCAACAGAAACAGGAATATAGCAACAGAAACAGGAATACCAGCAACAGAAACAGGAATATAGCAACAGAAACAGGATATAGCAACAGGAACAGGATTATAGCAACAGAAAACAGGAATATAGCACAGAAACAGGAATATAGCAACAGAAACAGGATATAGCAACAGAAACAGGAATATAGCAACAGAAACAGGAATGTAGCAACAGAAACAGGAATATAGCAACAGAAACAGGAATACCAGCAACATAAACAGGAATATAGCAACAGAAACAGGAATATAGCAACAGAAACAGGAAATATAGCAACAGAAACAGGAATATAGCAACAGAAAACAGGAATATAGCAACAAAAACAGGAATATAGCAACAGAAACAGGAATATAGCAACAGAAACAGGAAATGTAGCAACAGAAACAGGAATATAGCAACAGAAACAGGAATATAGCAACAGAAACAGAATATAGCAACAGAAACAGGAATATAGCAACAGAAACAGGAATATAGCAACAGAAACAGGAATATAGCAACAGAAACAGGAATATTAGCAACAGAAACAGGAATATAGCAACTAAACAGGAATATAGCAACAGAAACAGGAATATAGCAACAGAAACAGGAATATAGCAACAGAAACAGGAATATAGCAACAGAAACAGGAATATAGCAACAGAAACAGGAATACCAGCAACAGAAACAGGAATATAGCAACAGAAACAGGAATATAGCAACAGGAACAGGATTATAGCAACAGAAACAGGAATACCAGCAACAGAAACAGGAATATAGCAACAGAAACAGGAATATAGCAACAAACAGGAATATAGCAACAGAAATAGGAATGCAAATCACCCCCGCGAGATGTCAAGTGTCTCGCGCTGCTTCGAAAACCTAACTAGGCAACACTTCCACCCTTCTCGCCTAAACTATCAAACCGCTTATTAAAACAACATTCCTTCACTCCTAGCCTAAATCTATACCTTCCCTTACTCATAGATTGTCCAAAAGTTATTCAAGGTCACATTTATATACTCACACGGCATCAAAAATATAAGAAAGACGAGAAAAATGCAGGTTACTCAAAAATGTAAAACTTGATAACTTATAAATGGCTCGCCGTAACTATCAAACCACTTATTATAACTTCACTCCCCTTCACTCCTAGCCTAATCCGACACCTTCCCGCACTC
>JACEEZ010019144.1:108601-113601 GCA_016584305.1 Chionoecetes opilio
GTGTGTCTGTGACCTATAGTCACTGCATGTTAACCTCTGCTGCCTGTGTGTCTGTACCTATAGTCACTGCATGTTAACCTCTGCTGCCTGTGTGTCTGTACCTATAGTCACTGCATGTTAACCTCTGCTGCCTGTGTGTCTGTACTATAGTCACTGCATGTTAACCTCTGCTGCCTGTCTGTCTGTAACCTATAGTCACTGCATGTTAACCTCTGCTGCCTGTGTGTCTGTACCTATAGTCACTGCATGTTAACCTCTGCTGCCTGTGTGTCTGTACCTATAGTCACTGCATGTTAACCTCTGCTGCCTGTGTGTCTGTACCTATAGTCACTGCATGTTAACCTCTGCTGCCTGTGTGTCTGTACCTATAGTCACTGCATGTTAACCTCTGCTGCCTGTGTGTCTGTACCTATAGTCACGAAAACACACACCTTTTTCCCTCACACTCTTCCTTCCCCACACACACTCCTCTTCAGTGCATTTTTTAAGCCAATCTTACTGGGCGCCATTCTTTGGATAGCCAGAAAGGTAGGTCAAGGCCTAACTGTTACAATATAGTGTTTTGGATACATCAACTTCACCCTTTTGTATGTTGTGTATAAATAAAGATCCTATGCAGTAATAAGAAGCACTTCTGGATCTAACACACACAGATAAGATGAACCGTTGCATCCAGGAAAGATTTTATGAACAAATATCTTGTCGCCCAGTAGCTTAAAATTGTTCTTACTGGGACTACCTACTGACTATCTACTATTACTGACTGTTTTCTATCACTGGGAGACATTTTGGTCGCCCAGTTGTGATGTTAAAAAATGCACTGCTCCTCTCCTCACACTCCCTCTAACCCCGACATCAACCTCGAATCTCCAAAACCCACCTTTCCTCACACACCCTCCTCTCTCCTCACACCCTTTCTCTTTCCCTATAATCCCAGCCTCAACCCCTTCTCTTACTGTCTTCTTCATAGGGACTAACAACTGAGCAGGCTTTTTGTTACGTTGTTTTTTTTGTATTTACATCGTTACATCCCTTGGCCAGTCCTTGTGATGTAAATAAATCCTCTTCTCTAAACTCTCTCTTTTCCTCTCTAGCCTCTCTTTTTTCCTCCTATCCCTCATAACCCCAAACCCAACAACCTCAACCCCCTACAACTAAATCAGACACTCTTTATCCCTCATAACCCCAAACCCAACAACCTCAACCCCCTACAACTAAATCAGACACTCTTTATCCCTCATAACCCCAAACCCAACAACCTCAACCCCCTACAACTAAATCAGACACTCTTTATCACTCATAACCCCAAACCCAACAACCTCAACCCCCTACAACTAAATCAGACACTCTTTATCCCTCATAACCCCAAACCCAACAACCTCAACCCCCTACAACTAAATCAGACACTCTTTATCCCTCATAACCCCAAACCCAACAACCTCAACCCCCTACAACTAAATCAGACACTCTTTATCCCTCATAACCCCAACAACATCAACAACCTCAACCCCCTACAACTAAATCAGACACTCTTTATCCCTCATAACCCCAACATCAACAACCTCAACCCTCTACAACTAAATCAGACACTCTTTATCCCTCATAACCCCAAACCCAACAACCTCAACCCCCTACAACTAAATCAGACACTCTTTATCCCTCATAACCCCAACAAACATCAACAACCTCAACCCCTACAACTAAATCAGACACTCTTTATCCCTCATAACCCCCAACAACATCAACAACCTCAACCCCCTACAACTAAATCAGACACTCTTTATCCCTCATAACCCCAACAACAACAACAACAAGCCGCCACCAGTCACCCACCTGTCGTACAGTCTTCAGGCGGTCCATATCTCGCCTCAGCACGTCAACAAGCTCCTTAGTCTCCAGCTGGTACTTGTACAGCAGCTGGGGCGTGAGTCTGACGTCCTCGAGCCAGGGCGGGGCGTTCAGGACGGGGCGCTGGCAACGGGCCCTCGGAATGTTCCACTTCATGCCCATACCTGAGACCTGTGTGGGAGAAGAGGACAAGCATGAGTAATGAATTAATAATAAAACAGATTTCTGCTTTGTTTTCATGATGTGTGTTTTTGTTTGATGGTCCTACAAGCCTCTCTCTGTGTCTCTGTGTCTGTTTGACGGTCCTACAAGCCTCTCTCTGTGTCTCTGTGTCTGTTTGATGGTCCTACAAAGCCTCTCTCTGTGTCTCTGTGTCTGTTTGACGGTCCTACAAGCCTCTCTCTGTGTCTCTGTGTCTGTTTGACGGTCCTACAAGCCTCTCTCTGTGTCTCTGTGTCTGTTTGATGGTCCTACAAGCCTCTCTCTGTGTCTCTGTGTCTGTTTGATGGTCCTACAAGCCTCTCTCTCTGTCTCTGTGTCTGTTTGATGGTCCTACAAGCCTCTCTCTGTGTCTCTGTGTCTGTTTGATGGTCCTACAAGCCTCTCTCTCTGTCTCTGTGTCTGTTTGATGGTCCTACAAGCCTCTCTCTGTGTCTCTGTGTCTGTTTGATGGTCCTACAAGCCTCTCTCTGTGTCTCTGTGTCTGTTTGACGGTCCTACAAGCCTCTCTCTGTGTCTCTGTGTCTGTTCAGTGGTCCTACAAGCCTCTCTCTGTGTCTCTGTGTCTGTTTGATGGTCCTACAAGCCTCTCCCTGTGTCTCTGTGTCTGTTTTATGGTCCTACAAGCCTCCTCTCGTGTCTCGTGTCTGTTGATGGTCCTACAAGCCTCTCTCTGTGTCTCTGTGTCTGTTTGATGGTCCTACAAGCCTCTCTCTGTGTCTCTGTGTCTGTTTGATGGTCTACAAGCCTTCTCTGTGTCTCTGTGTCTGTTTGATGGTCCTACAAGCCTCTCTCTCGTCTCTGTGTCTGTTTGATGGTCTACAAGCCTCGCTCTGTGTCTCGTGTCTGTTTGATGGTCCTACAAGCCTCTCTCTGTGTCTCTGTGTCTGTTTGATGGTCCTACAAGCCTCTCTCTCTGTCTCTGTGTCTGTTTGATGGTCCTACAAGCCTCTCTCTGTGTCTCTGTGTCTGTTTGATGGTCCTACAAGCCTCTCTCTGTCTCTCTGTGTCTGTTTGATGGTCCTACAAGCCTCTCTCTGTGTCTCTGTGTCTGTTTGATGGTCCTACAAGCCTCTCTCTGTGTCTCTGTGTCTGTTTTATGGTCCTACAAGCCTCTCTCTGTGTCTCTGTGTCTGTTGACGGTCCTACAAGCCTCTCTCTGGTCTCTGTGTCTGTTTGACGGTCCTACAAGCCTCTCTCTGTGTCTCTGTGTCTGTTTATGGTCCTACAAGCCTCTCTCTCTGTCTCTGTGTCTTGTTTGATGGTCCTACAAGCCTCTCTCTGTGTCTCTGTGTCTGTTTGATGGTCCTACAAGCCTCTCTCTGTGTCTCTGTGTCTGTTTGATGGTCCTACAGCCTCTCTCTGTGTCTCTGTGTCTGTTTTATGGTCCTACAAGCCTCTCTCTGTGTCTCTGTGTCTGTTTGATGGTCCTACAAGCCTCTCTCTGTGTCTCTGTGTCTGTTTGATGGTCCTACAAGCCTCTCTCTGTGTCTTGTGTCTGTTTGATGGTCTACAAGCCTCTCTCTGTGTCTCTGTGTCTGTTGACGGTCCTACAAGCTCTCTCTGTGTCTCTGTGTCTGTTTGATGGTCCTACAAGCCTCTCTCTGTGTCTCTGTGTCTGTTTGATGGTCCTACAAGCCTCTCTCTGGGGTCTGTTTGATGGTCCTACAAGCCTCTCTCTCTGTCTCTGTGTCTGTTGATGGTCCTACAAACCTCTCTCTGTGTCTCTGTGTCTGTTGATGGTCCTACAAGCCTCTCTCTGTGTCTCTGTGTCTGTTGATGGTCCTAAAAGCCTCTCTCTGTGTCTCTGTGTCTGTTTGACGGTCCTACAAGCCTCTCTCTGTGTCTCTGTGTCTGTTTGATGGTCCTACAAGCCTCTCTCTGTCTCTCTGTCTGTTTGATGGTCCTACAAGCCTCTCTCTGTGTCTCTGTGTCTGTTTGACGGTCCTACAAGCCTCTCTCTGTGTCTCTGTGTCTGTTTGACGGTCCTACAAGCCTCTCTCTGTGTCTCTGGTCTGTTTGACGGTCCTACAAGCCTCTCTCTGTGTCTCTGTGTCTGTTGATGGTCCTACAAGCCTCTCTCTGTGTCTCTGTGGGCTGTTTGATGGTCCTACAAGCCTCTCTCTGTGTCTCTGTGTCTGTTTGATGGTCCTACAAGCCTCTCTCTGTGTCTCTGTGTCTGTTTGACGGTCCTACAAGCCTCTCTCTGTGTCTCTGTGTCTGTTTGATGGTCCTACAAGCCTCTCTCTGTGTCTCTGTGTCTGTTTGATGGTCCTACAAGCCTCTCTCTGTGTCTCTGTGTCTGTTTGATGGTCCTACAAGCCTCTCTCTGTGTCTCTGTGTCTGTTTGATGGTCCTACAAGCCTCTCTCAGTCCCTCTGTGTTTGTTTGATGGTCCTACAAGCCTCTCTGTCTCTCTGTGTCTGTTTGATGGTCCTAAAAGCCTCTCTGTGTCTCTGTGTCTGTTTGATGGTCCTACAAGCCTCTCTCTGTCTCTCTGTGTCTGTTCAGTGGTCCTACAAGCCTCTCTCTGTGTCTCTGTGTCTGTTCAGTGGTCCTACAAGCATCTCTCAGTCTCTCTGTGTCTGTTCGGTGGTCCTACAAGCCTCACACAGCACAGCACAGCACAACACAGCATCACACAAGCATTCACTCACCTCGCTGTTCTCCGAGTGGTCCGATATGTTCTGCAAGCTGTCGTAGCTGGACTTGTACTCGCCCGGTGACCCCGTCGAGCTGCTCACGCTTAACACCATGTCACTGCAAGGAGAGAGAGGGGGGGAACCATTACAACCCGACTCCATTAACACACACACACACACAGGGGGCAGGGGGGCAGAAACACACACACACTCACAGGGGGGCAGAAACACACACACACTCACAGGGGGCAGAAACACACACACACTCACAGGGGGGCAGAAACACACACA
>JACEEZ010019144.1:118601-143601 GCA_016584305.1 Chionoecetes opilio
CAAAACACACCACACAGAAAGGGGGGCAAAAAACACACACACACACAGAAAGGGGGGCAAAAACACACAACACACACACACACACAGAAAGGGGGGCAAAAACACAAACACACACACCACAGAAAGGGGGGCAAAAACACACAAACACACACACACACACAGAAAGGGGGCAAAAACACACAAACACACCACACACACACACAGAAAGGGGGGCAAAAACACACACACACACACACACACAGAAAGGGGGGCAAAAACACACACACACACACAACCAGAAAGGGGGGCAAAAACACACACACACACCACACACACAGAAGGGGGGCAAAAACAACACACACACACACACACACACAGAAAGGGGGGCAAAAACACACACACACACACCACACAGAAAGGGGGGCAAAAAACACACACACACACACACACAGAAAGGGGGGCAAAAACACACAAACACACACACACAGAAAGGGGGGCAAAAACACACACACACACACACACACAGAAAGGGGGGCAAAAACACACACACACACACACACACAGAAAGGGGGGCAAAAACACACAAACACACACACACACAGAAAGGGGGCAAAAAACACACACACACACACACACACGAAAGGGGGGCAAAAACACACACACACACACACACAGAAAGGGGGGCAAAAACACACACACACAGAAAGGGGGCAAAAACACACACACACACACACAAAAGTACATTTTCCCTATTGGTGGCATGATATGTGAATAGCCGACAGTGAAAGATAGATGCCAAAATAGTCAGTATTATAGCTAAGATTGACGCAAGAAGACGGGGCCCACCAGTGTCACCCATTTCCCTACATAAAACGGTAAATAACACACACACAGACACACAGACAGTCAGACAGACACACAGACAGACACACCAGACAGCAGACAGGACACACAGAAGACACACGACAGACACACAGACAGCACACACAGACAGTCAGACAGAACACACAGACAGACACACAGACAGACACACAGACAGGACACACAGACCACACAGACACACAACACAGACACACAGACAGGCAGACAGACACACAGACAGACACACAGACAGACACACACACAGTCAGACAGACACACAGACAGACACACAGACAGACACACAGACAGTCAGACAGACACAGGCAGGACAGACACAACAGACACACACACAGTCAGACAGACACACAGACAGACACACAGACAGACACACACACAGACACACAGACAGTACAGACAGACACACAGACGACACACAGACAGACACACAGACAGACAGTCAGACAGACACACAGACAGACACACAGACAGTTCAGACAGACACACAGACAGACACACAGACAGACACACAGACAGTCAGACAGACCCAGACAGACACACAGACAGACAGTCAGACAGACACACACACAGACACACAGACAGTCAGACAGACACACAGACAGACACACAGACAGACACACAGACAGACACACAGACAGACAGACAGACACACAGACAGACACACAGACAGACACACAGACAGTCAGACAGACACACAGACACACACAGTCAGACAGACACACAGTCAGACAGACACACAGACAGACACACAGACAGACACACACACAGACAGTCAGACAGACACACAGACAGACACACAGACAGACACACAGACAGTCAGACAGACACAGACAGACACACAGTCAGACAGACACAGACAGACACAGAACTACAGACAGACACACAACTCAGACAGACACACAGACAGACACACAGACAGACACACAGACAGTCAGACAGACACACAGACAGACACACAGACAGACACACAGACAGTCAGACAGACACACAGACAGACACACAGACACACAGACAGTCAGACAGACACACAGACAGTCAGACAGACACACAGACAGACACACAGACACACAGACAGTCAGACAGACACACAGACAGACACACAGACAGACACACAGACACACACACAGACACACAGACAGACACACAGACACAGACAGACACACAGACAGACAGACAGACAGACAGACAGACAGACAGACACACAGACAGACAGACACACACACAGACAGACAGACAGACAGACAGACAGACACACAGACACACAGACACACACACAGACAGACAGACAAACAGACACACACACAGACAGACACACAGACATATCACTACCCATCACACAGTATTGATATAAGTCACAGGAACACAGGGAGCAAAGTCAAACGGGTATACAGCATGTCATATCCTCTACCTCACAACACAGTAAACAACACAAGAGAAACTTAACAAGAGAAACACAATGAGTCACCTGGCGTGGGACTTATCTGTGTTGCTGCAGTGCTGGTCCCGGAACACTCGGACACACACACACACACTGACTACTGCTGAGTATAGGGACAGAGAGGGTAAATCAAAGTAGCATCTTAACTCACTCCCCACTCACTCACTCATAACTCCTTCAGTGACGTTTGCTGACCAGATACGATGCCTAACCTAGCCTATTTTTATTTATTAGGGTCAAAATGCAGTCAGGAAGCCACGCCCCCTGCCTCCCCTTCTATTCTACGGGGCAGCTGATTGGTGCATTCCTCGTATCATCACTATTCACTACCCATCACAATATCTTCACTACTTAACAGCGCGTGACCACTGGACTGCAATCTTCACTACAGAGGGTGACAAAATCAACACTCCCTCTGTAGTGAAGATTGCTCTGTGCAGTGGTCACGCGCTGTTAAGTAGTGAAGATATTGTGATGGGTAGTGATGATACCAGGAATGCACCAATCAGCTGCCCCGTAGAATAGAAGGAGAGGCAGGGGGCGTGGCTTCCTTACTGCATTTTGACCCTAATACAAAAAAATAGACTATAACGTAACCTTAACCGCCGCCACACCCGCCCAGAACATTACACTCACCTGGAGTTCTGGCGCGGCAGCCTGATCTTGTGCTTGTCCTTGGGAGCCGATACTCTCCGCCTCGGCCCTCACGCTGGTGGACTGCGAGTACTGCAAGACCTTATTATTGCATCCAGGAGACACAGTGGTGGTGTCCTCCAGGTAGGACCGGATGCTCTCGGCCACGTGAGAGTGGGAGCTGATCACCTTGCCCGAGGCCGAGGCCACGCTGCCCCGCACCGACCCGGGCTCTGCCTTCACCGACGTGGCCTGGGAGTCCGGCCACCGCAGGTGTGAGGTGGAGTGTTTGGCCACAAAGCTCTGTGGACACACACGCACGGCAGGTTAATAATAATATTTTTTTTTTTTTTTTTACCCGAAGGCATACAAAAAGGGAGGAAAAAAAGGTAGGTGTTGATAGTGCACAGAAACAGCAAGAAGCCCGTGATGTTTAATAGCTAATAACAACAGTACTAATTATGTCAATTAATTTATGACTTGCATAGAAAAAATCCAAAGTGATAGCAGCAATAAGTGTTCATGAATATATAAACTATTAAACACAGATACAGACAAGTATAGCTCAAGCATACTATAGCTGAGCAGCTTCACACCACTGGGTTACAGGCAGTGGATGCCCATCCTCCCATTGACGAAACCGCACCCTCTCTTGACGAAGTCAGAGAGGCTGTAGCAAAGTTGAAGGGTGGAAAGGCAGCTGGTGTTTGTAATATCAGTGCGGAGCTCCTCAAAGCTGGGGGTGAGGCCATGATCCGCGGGTTGCGTGCTGTCCTGACTGCCGTGTGGCAATCGGGTACCATTCCTCCTGACTGGAAAAGGGGACTGGTCGTCCCTATCTGGAAAGGGAAAGGGGACCGTCAGGACTGCAACAATTACCGCGGTATTACACTGCTCAGCGTACCAGGCAAGGTGCTTGCCCATCTATTGCTGACACGGATTCGCAGCCATCTGGTGAAGCATCAGAGACCTCAGCAGTCTGGGTTCACGCCTGGTAAGTCAACAACGGACCGTATCCTAGCGCTTCGTGTCCTGGTGGAACGCCGACGTGAGTTTGGACAGGGGATGCTTGCAGCCTATGTTGATCTCAAGAAGGCGTTTGACTCAGTGCATCGTGAGTCACTCTGGGATCTTCTGCGACTTCGAGGGATTCCTGCAAGGACTATTGGTTTGATAACTGGTCTGTATTCTGGGACTGAGAGTGCTGTGAAGTGTGGGGCAGGTGTATCCAGCTTCTTTCCTGTGAATACAGGAGTGAGGCAAGGGTGCGTCCTTGCCCCATCACTTTTCAACGCTTGTATGGACTGGGTATTGGACAAGGTTGTAGATCAAAGTGATTGTGGAGCATCCGTCGGCAACACCAAGATCACTGATCTTGTTTTTGCCGATGATGCAGTAATCTTTGCTGAGTCGCTGGATATCTGGTGATGGCTCTCGAGGCGCTGCACGAGGAGGCAAAGCCTTTGGGACTTGAGGTCTCCTGGCTCAAGACCAAGGTCCAGGTGTTTGGAGACTTACTAGATGAAGCAGTACAGTCTGTTCATGCGTGTGGCGAGGACATTGAGATCTTGGAAAGTTTTACATACCTTGGTAGCGCAGTCCATCATGACGGCGGGTCACGTCAAGAAGTCTTATGGCGGATTGGCATAGCCCACGGTGTTATGGACTCGCTCAGCGGGAGTATTTGGCGTTGTCGGTACCTGTGCAGGAGGACAAAGATCCGGATCTTCAAGTCGCTTGTGATCCCTGTCTTACTCTATGGTTGTGAGACATGGACACTAAATAGTGACTTGAAGAGACGAATCAATGCCTTTGGTAATAAGTGTCTTCGCAGAATCATGGGCTATCGCTGGGATGATTACGTGTCAAATCAGCGATTGCACCGTGAGACTGAATCGAGGCCTATTACCTGCATAGTCCGTCAGCGCCAACTTGGGCTATATGGGCATGTGGCACGCTACCCTGAAACCGATCCTTCCCATCGGGTTGTATCTGTAAGAGACAATCCGGCATGGAGGAGGCCAAGGGGGCGCCCACAAGGCTCCTGGCTGGGGCAAGTTGATGTTTCTTGTCGAGAGCTGCTTGGTATGAGAAAGGAGCCTGCATGGGAACTCGCGCGTGGTGACCCCCGGGAGCGGCGTCGTAGGGTGGGCGAGGCAACGCGCCCCCCGGCGTATGCCCCCAATGATTGATTGATACTATAGCTACTATAAAGTACTATCAACTACTATCAAGTATAACTACTATCAAATATACTATAGCTACTGGTACTATAACTAGGTAAACACAGCTACAGGACAAAGCAGATTCCGGACCCACCTTGGCAGACTGCGGGATGTTTTCAAAAAGGTCGTGGTCGCTCTCTGCCCCAGACGGCTTCTCCCCGTCGGACATGGGCATGGACAGCTGCGTGAGGGACACAGCTGCGTGCTGCACCGCCGTGTGCTGGTACACCACGAGGGGCGGCGCGTTGAAGAGCGGCGGCACGACGGGCTGGTGTGTGTTGAACAGCGGTGGCACGACGGGCTGGTACATGACGCCCGGAATGTACTGCACCGCCGCCACGCCTGAACACACAACACAACACTATTTAGAATTTTTTTTTATTCTATTATTTTTCTAGAGGGGTCTTTTTCTAATTCTATTTTGGGGGGGAGGTGTCTTTTCCTAACTTTATTATTTTGTTCGGGGGCATTGACTAACTCTAGTGACTTCTTTTTGGGGGATGGGGTCATTTTCTGCCTTTTTTTTTTGAGGGAGGTCTTTTTCTAACTCTACCTATTTTTGTTTTTTGGGTCTTTTTTCAACTTTATTATTTTGGGAGGGTCTTTTTCCATCTTTTTTGGGGGGTCTTTTTCAATTTTATTATTTTTGGAGTCTTTCCTTTTTTTTGGGGGGGGGGGGTCTTTTTCCATTTTTTGGGGGGTCTTTTTTCATTTTTTTTTGGGGGGGGGGTCTTTTTCCATTTTTTTGGGGGGAGGGGGGGTCTTTTTCTATCTTTCTTTTTTCTTTTAGCCTTCATTTCTTTTTAAGGTGGCTTTTCCTAACCTTATTTTATTATTTGTGTCTATTTTTGGCATCAGTGTTCTTGGGGGGGGAGGGAAAAAATAATTACCAATATATGCACAAAATACAACAAATCCCTCAAAAGCACCGTACACAGTTGTTAGAGCAATATAAAGTCTCTAGTCTTACCTTGTGGGTGTAGGAAGGTGGGTGGCTGGGGGGGCAGGACCAGGGGCACAGGGGCGGGGGCTCGGGGGACCACGGGGGTGACCTGGGAGAGGCTGGAGGTGCTGGTGGGGAAGTAGAAGCCAGGGACCAGGCTGGGGTAGGGGGGCGCCACGTGGGCAGTGCCGGGACCCACCGCCACAATGCCAGACCTGATGAGAGAAAGGGAGGGATATATACTCAGTTATCTATGTCAACCACTCCATATCTATATCTATCTAGTTTTTTCTTAAGACAATGTTATTTTTGCCACGGTATATTTTTCCTTCCTAACCTAACCTAACCTAACCTAACCTAACCTTACCTAACCTAACCTAACCTAACCTAACCTAACCTAACCTAACCTAACCTAACCTTAACTAACCTAACCTAACCTAACAAAATAATACTCTAGGTCAAGAAAGAGACTGACCCTGAGGACTGTATGTGACAATGAATTTGCCTCGTAAAAAAAAAATACTACATATAGGTAAAGAAGAGGACTTACCCTGAGGACTGTCTGTGTGTCTGGCTCTCGCCCTGTCTATCACAACTAGGTAGATACAACTAGTTAAGAGGACTTACCCTGAGGACTGTCTGTGTGTCTGGCTCTCGCCCTGTCTATCACAACTAGGTAGATACAACTAGTTAAGAGGACTTACCCTGAGGACTGTCTGTGTGTCTGACTCTCGCCCTGGGCCCACAAGTCCAGGGAGGGAAGCTTGAGGGAGCAGCTGGAGCCGGCAGCTGAGGGGTCCAAGAACAGCTGCTTGGTGGGGGGGCCATCATGCTCCTGCGCACCACTACACCGCTTCACACCACACGGCTGTAACACCACCACACCACCATAACACCATTAATCTACAGGGCAACAGTAAGCATGCCACTCCTACTACATCCTACATACTAAAAATAATCATACCAGTCATCCCACATACTTGTAACACCCACAACACCATTAATCTACAGGGCAACAGTAAGCATGCCACTCCTTCTACATACTAAATAATAAGCATTGCCACTAGACTCATGTTCTACAGTTCGAGATTGATTTTCTCACAGATTTTGAGCTTCTAAGACTGGCAAATCAATATTTTTCTGAGTTTTGTCTTGGTTTAGTAGCCAAGTAGTAGTTGATCAGGTTCTCCAATTCATGACATTTTCCCTTAATTTTACTCCCTTACTTATGTTCCCTTGCAACACACACACACACTAAAAGAATGCGAACACCCAGAACTGAAGACTTAGAACCAAGACTTACCCTTTTCCCTAACCTCTTCACATAATACTCCATTGAATTCCCTTATATTTCTACCTTCTAACTATAACCTCCTTCTATATACAAGTAAGAAATACGGCAACAAAGAGAATAATAACCCATCACTCACCCTTTCAACCAATTTCTTCAGAGGTTTCTTCAGTCTTATGCTTGGCCTTATCCTTATTAGGCTTAAGAACCGACCTCCCTTATATATCGACCTCTAAACTATGTCCTCTATCTATATATACATAACAAAATAAGACTACAAAGAGAACTATCAACCTATGACATATCCTTTCTACTAACCTTTATAAACACAACTCCATTACATTCCCTAATATTTCTATACATACACCTACCTATATATATACCTACCATACATACCTACCTATAGACAAGTAAAAAACAGGGCGACAAAGAGAACCAGGGAATAATAACTCACCCTTTCAACCAGTTTCTTCAAGGGTTTCTTCATAGTCTTGAGTTTGGCCTTATCCTTATTAGACTTAAGAGCTGTCCTCCCTTATATTTCTATCCCTAAACTATGCCTCCTTCTATATATAAGTAAAAAATAAGGCGACAAAGAGAACCAGGGAATAATAACTCACCCTTTCAACCAGTTTCTTCAAGGGTTTCTTCATAGTCTTGAGTTTGGCCTTATCCTTATTAGACTTAAGACCTGTTCTCTGGCGCTGCATAAACATCTTCTGCATGTCAAAGTTATGCCTCGACAGCACCTCCTCAGTCAGCTGCACGTGTTTGTAGCTGCGCCGCTGACTGGACGTGCGGCAGCCCGTGTCGCCGCTGCCGTTGCGAGAGCCGTTAGCGGTGCTTTCGGACATTCTGGTGGGGTAACAGTTGTCGCCCGAACCGCCCGAGCCCGAGCCGGAGTTTGATTGTGAGTTGTCCTGCGATTGTTTGTTGATGTTGGAGCCTGGGGAGGGGGGAGAGGGGGGGGTGTTAATAGGTGGGGTAATGGGTGTGTGTGTGTGTGTGTGTTTGGGTGAATTGGTGTGGGTGTGTGTGGATAGGGTAGAGGTGTGTGTGTGTGTGAATGTGTGTGTGTAATGGGTATGCATGGGTGTGTATGTGGGTTAGTATCTTCTTGCCTAATTGAGTTTTCTATAAGAATATATGAAAATAAGGAAGCTACAAGAGGCTGTGAGACCTACATGTGGTAGTTCCTAGTTGAGCTTTTTTCTTCTTTTTAGCTTAAGTCCTACAATAAATACACCACGAAATACAAGAAAGAGGAAAACTTCAGCAACAAAGAACAGTCCATCTCACCATCACTGCCTGGATGGGACACTTCCATCTTGCTGTCGCCGCTCTCGTCCGACGACATGGTTTTGGGCTGACTCCTGAAGAACCTGGAGCAGAGTAGTTGATTAAAATAACAACTATCATGTGAGGGAGAGGAGAGGGAATGACCTGAGAGGGAGGAAGAGGAGAGGAGAGGAGAGGGAATCACCATGGATAAGCCAAGGCCTAGATTGTTGTGTTGGGGCTTACCTGTGAATAGTCTCGGAGTAGTTAAGATGGCCGTAGCTCCAGAGTCGGACTCGGAGGAGGAGGTCACACTCTCAAGGCCGTACTGCACCTACAAGATACCACACGTTAGCACATCAACATTGAACAAAATAAATCTATAATAAAATGCAGATAATAACATGAATATTCAATCACAACATACAAAAACTAAAAATTTACAAAAAAAACACCCCCCCCCCAAAAAAAAAAAAAAAAAAAAAAAAAGCTTACAAAACACAGCCATCCATAAAAAAAAAAAGTGAAAAATAAAAAATAAATCTTCAGATACCCAAAACACACACACACACACGCACACACACACACACACACACACACACACACACACACACACACACACACACACACACACAAAATACTGTGGTGAAATAACACAGACAATTCATTCGCCACAAAAAAATGAACCCAAAAAATGAAAAAGTGAGAAACCAAAAAAATTCATACGACACCCAAAACACAATCAACCGGAATTCAATCAACCGCATAAAAACCTACCGGGCTAGAGTGGTCTTGTCTGAGTGGCGGGCATTGTGAGTGGTGTTGCTTGTGCTGCCTGAGGGTGGTGGGGAGTGCTGGGTGCTGAGTGGGAGGGGTCTGGGTCTCCCGCTTCTCCAGGTTGTCCAACTCGTCCACTATGGAACTCATCATGTTAGCGAGTGTTCTGCGTCTCATCTCCTGGGAACCTTTACTGGGGTCCTTGTACGCTGCTACGGGCTATTGAAGAGAGAGAGAGAGAGAGAGGGGATGAGTGAGGGAGAGAGAGGGTGTGAGTGAGAGAGAGAGAGAGTGTGAGTGAGAGAGAAAGGGAGGTAGAGAGAGAGAAATGGGTGTGAGAGAAGGAGAAAGGAGGGAGTGTTTGAGTGTGTGACAACCTTTGCTGGGGTCCTTGTATGCTGCTACCGGCTGTGTGAAGGGAGAGAGAGAGAGAGGGAGTATGTGGGTATGTAAGGGTGTGTGTGGGTGTGTGTGTGAGGGAGGTAGTGTGTGAGTGTGTGCGTGTGTGTGTCTCATCTCCTGGGAACCTTTGTTGGGGTCTTTGTATGCTGCTACAGGCTGTGTGCGAGAGAGAGAGAGAGGGTGTGTGAGTAGAGAGAGAGGGTGTGTGAGTAGAGAGAGAGGGTGTGTGAGTAGAGAGAGAGGGTTGTGAGTAGAGCGAGAGGGTGTGTGGGGGAGAGAGAGGTTGAAATCAGTGAGTGAATGAGTGAGAGAGAGAAGGGAGGGAGTGAGTATGAGTGGATAGAATGGAATATGAGAGGTATTTGTGTGACAGGACAAAATAAATAGTTAGAATAATATAAAAGAAGGGAAACAGAAGACGTTAGATACGATACGATAATAAAAGGACGCAAGGAAAATTACCCGAGGATAATTTTTTTTACGGGGAATGACAAAAAGACCCGAATAGTAAATGAAGAATAAGAAACAAGGAGTCCTATGCAGTCCTATTACCTTGGCCAGCAGTTCCAGGATGTCCTTCTGTGCCTTCAACGCCTCCTTCATCACCACCTCGGGCAGGGGTGTCGGGGCCTTGTCTGCGGGGTCCAGGAAGATGCCAATGTCGCTCGGACCCTGCACGCACACACACACACACACACACATTGTTATATTGATTTGTATAGAGTTTTCTTTCTTTACTTAGATCTATATGTATACAAGACTTAATTTCAATGTATCTTAACCCCTTCACGCCCAGATCTTTCCTTTGCTATATGAAATTGTCTGTTGTTAGCCATAAAATTACGAAAAGGTACTTAATACACCAAATTAGTTAGTGGACAAGGATACTAAACAGGTCATAGCTATAAAATATTGCTTATATTCACTGTAAATCGTCTAATGCTACCCAAATTACAATGGCAATTACGTTCTGGGCCTCAAGGGGTTAAATGTATCTCTCTCTCTCTCTCTCTCTCTCTCTCTCTCTCTCTCTCTAAGAACAACTATGATGCTGATGATAGGAATAGTGTCAGATAGAGAGATTGAGAGAGAGAGAAGATAGGAAGGAAGAAAAGGAAGGAAGGAAAAAGAAAGAATGCATAAGAAGAAACAATGATGAGTGAAGTAAGAACAAAGGAATGAACAGGCGGGACAATAACATGACCTCTAAATGACCTGATATGACCTTGACCTCAATAAAAAGGGAGAAAAAAGAAACCTAGGAAAAGTTATATAAAATGAAATAAATAAAGGATTATGGTAGTGACCTCTGATGATATATGGGATTATAAAATGACCCTAGATGACCTGATATGACCTTGACCTGAATAAAAAGGGAGAAAAAAAATAATAATAATAATAAGGAGTGCAATAAAATCAAAGAAATTAAGAGATAGGACTACAGCATGACCTCTAAATGACCTGACATGACCTTTACCTGAATAAAATTGAAGACGAAAGAACACACATTAATAAAGAAAAAAAAAATCTGTGCAATAAAATCAAAGAAATTAAGAGATAGGACTACAGCATGACCTCTAAATGACCTGACATGACCTTTACCTGAATAAAATTGAAGACGAAAGAACACATTAAAAAGAAAAAAAAAGTTAAATAAAATCGAAGCAATGTGATGGGACAATAACATGACCTCTGAATGACCCTAAATGACCCTAGCTTACCTTGAGCACCCTGTATTGGCCTATGATGGAGTCGATGCGCTTGGTCCAGGGGTTGACGAAGCACAGCCACTCGGTCTCCAGGGTGACATAGCTGCCGTTGAAGGTGCGGAAGCGGTAGGGCTTGCTGCGGTGTGGCTTGCCCTGCTCCCTCACAACTGTCATGGGGGAGACACGGGGCTCGGCTCAGACATACGTATAGACATGGTGAAGTACACACATTTATATACAGTAAAACCTCTCATATGCGGACTAATTGGGCCAAGGAGTGGTCCGAGTAATGCAAGGATCCGAATAATGGGGGGATATGTAAAAAAATTATAAAAAAAATATAAAATTCTAGGTGTATGTATATATATATAGCTAGGAAATTTCGACACCTAAAAAAAAAAAATTATAATAATTCTAGGTGTATATAAATTATATAGCTAGGAAATTTCGACCCCTTAGAAAAAAAAAAAAAAAAAATTCTAGGTGTACATAAATTATATAGCTAGGAAATTTCGACCCCTGAATAAAAAAAATGATAATAATTCTAGGTGTATATAAATTATATAGCTAGGAAATTTCGACCCCTTAGAAAAAAAAAAAAAAAAATTCTAGTGTACATAAATTATATAGCTAGGAAATTTCGACCCCTGAATAAAAAAAATGATAATAATTCTAGGTGTATATAAATTATATAGCTAGGAAATTTCGACCCTGAAAAAAAAAAAAAAAAAAAAAAATTCTAGGTGTATATAAATTATATAGCTAGGAAATTTCGACCCCTGGAGAACAAAACAAAAACAAAAAAAAAAAAAAAAAAAAAAAAAAAAAAAAAGAGGTCCACATAATGTCAGTCAGAATAATGAGGGTCCGAATACGAGAGGTTTTACTGTACACACAATTATATGCAGTAAACACTCTAAATTGAGATCATTGTAACTGAAAACTGACTCCAGATTCGTGTTCAGCATGCCCGATAACTGCTAGGAACTAATTTTCAAGCAAATCTATTTCTCAAAAAATACTGCAAATTTTGTAAGGGTATATGCCTTGCAAAATGTGCAATTTTTTTTTACCAATAGATTTGCTTGAAAATTAGTTCCCAGCAGTTATCGGGCATGCTGAACACGAATCTGGAGTCAGTTTTCAGTTACAATGATTAGAAGTCCCTATTTGAGCCAATTCACAATGACATGATACTTCCAGATATTCCTTAAAAACCACAAATTAGACAAAACTTACTACAAGACATAAAAATAACACAGGCATTGCTAGATTAATCATGACTTCAATACAACGACCACCCTCTTCCCTCCCCCCCAAAAAAAATCACTTACTCTCATAAAAAAACAAAAAAAACTTTGTATTAAAAAAATCGCCATAGGCCTACTCACTCTCCTCGTAGGCCTCCTTGAGCAGCGGCATGTCCTCCGGGTGGTAGCAGTCGAACACGGAGTTGCCGGTGAGGTCCTGCGGGAGGTGGCCCAGGTAGGGGATGGCCTCCGGGGCATACTCGGAGAAGTTGCAGGAGGCCGTGTGACGTATACTGAAACTGCCCTTCGCTGGCATCTCAAAGGGAACTGTGAGGGGTAGAGAAGGGGGTTTGTGGGTTAGAAGGGGGTTTTAGAAGGGGTGTAGAGGGTGTGTGGATGTGTGTGGGGGGTTAGGGAAGGGGGGGAGGGTGTGTGGATGTGTGTGGGGGGTTGGGGAAGGGGGGGAGGGTGTGTGGATGTGTGTGGGGGGTTGGGGAAGGGGGGGAGGGTGTGTGGATGTGTGTGGGGGTAGGGGAAGGGGGGAAAGGGGGGGGTGTTTGGGAAGGAAGAGAAAAAAAAAGGTGATTTTACATGGTTTGAATAAGTTGGTTAGTCTTTTAAGTCTCTCTCTTTCTCTCTCTCTCTCTCTCTCTCTCTCTCTCTCATACATTCCCTCCTTCTATCTCTCATTCTTCCTCCTCCTATTTACTTCCTTCCTTCACCACCTTCATCCTCCTTCCCTTTCCTACCTCCCTCCTTCTCTCTCTCCTTCTCTCTCCTTCCCCTCCTTACTCCCCCCCCCCCACCCACCCCTCCTCACCCCTCCCTCCCACACCCAAAACTCACCCTGATAAACACTCTGAATAGGAATAACCTCAGCCAGCAACAAGGCGAAGTTCGGGTCACAAGTAGAGGCGGTCTCGTCCAGGCTTGTAGGGTCGTGGAACTTGAGCACCATCTTACAGGGCTTGTAGACGGTGCGCTTGTTCCTGACGCCGAAGCCCAAGGTCCTGAGGCCGTGGTACATCCTCATGCGGCAGAAGAAGGTGGTGCCGTAGTTGTCTGTGAGGGGAGGAGGAGGGAAATGAGAGACTGAGGTAGGTGGTGTGATGTAGAGAGAGGAGAGAATGAGTGTTGTGTGCAAGTGAATGGGAGGAAAGGAAATAAAGAGAGAGAGAGAGAGAGAGATCTAAATGTCCTTGAATGTAGCAAACTAGCATATATCGTTATCTTAATACAAATTGAAAAGAAAGGGAGAGAGAAAGACTGCAAATGAGTGAGTGGGTGGACAAATTATAATATTTCAAAGCACAGACACATATATTCTCTCTATATATAACTAACTAACTGTCTTTCTAACAAACTCTCTAACCAACTCATTTTCTCTCTCTCAAACTAATTCCCTCTCTAACTAACAGTCTCACACTCACATGGCAATAATATATATATATCGGCAAAGACTGTGCACCAGTTGAAGGAAAGACTGGATAAATGTAGATACGGAGACGGGACCTCACAAGTGTAGCTCAGGCCCTGTAAAACACAACTAGGTAAATACACACCTTCAATGCTCTCATTCCTGAAGGGCATATTGAGTCCATGTATAATCTTGGAGGACAGGTTGATGGAGTCCTTTGGGTACACAAAGTCGATGAAGGACTGTCCTATCAACATGTCCTTAGGGAAGCCCAGGACCTCAGTGATGGCGGGGGACACCTGGAGCACTAGGCCATCCTGTACGCTGATGGCGATGGTGAAGCCCCTCTGTTGGGTGTTGGGGGTGGTGAGGTGGGGGATGGGGTTGGGGATGGGTGTTGGTGTTGTGTGGGGTTGGTGGATTGGTAGGAAGGGTGTGTTTGGGTGGTGTTTGAGGGGGGTGGGGTAGTGGGGTATGGGTGTTGGTGGGGATGGGTGTTGGGTGTTGGGGGATGGGTGTTGGGGGATGGGTGTGGGGGGTGGTGAGGTGGGTGTTGGGGTGGGTGTTTGGGGATGGGTGGTTGGGTGTTGGGGGATGGGTGTTGGGGGTGGGGATGGGTGTTGGGGGATGGGTGTTGGGGGATGGGTGTTGGGGGATGGGTGTTGGGGGATGGGTGTTGGGTGTTGGGGGTGGGGATGGGTGTTGGGGGATGGGTGTGTGATGTTGGGTGTTGGGGGATGGTGAGGTGGGTGTGTGATGTTGGGTGTTGGGGGATGGTGAGGTGGGTGTGTGAGGTTGGGTGTTGGGGGATGGTGAGGTGGGTGTGTGAGGTTGGGTGTTGGGGGATGGTGAGGTGGGTGTGTGAGGTTGGGTGTTGGGGGATGGGTGGTTGGGGAAAAAGTAGGAGGAGGGGGAAGAGATGAGGAAGAAGGGGTGGGGATTGAAGAAGGGAAGAGAGGGGGTGAGGGAGGGGAATAGGGGGGAGAGGGAATGAGAGGGAATGAGAGGGGAGAGAGAGAGAGAGATATATGTCATTAGTTACACAGTTCTATGTATAAAATATGGAATTAAATAGTAATAATAAGAAAAAATGACAAGAAGGAAGAAAGGAAGGAAGAGGGGAAGAGGGAGGGAGGGAGGGAAGAAGGAAGGAATGAAGACTGGAGGCCAGGAGAGAGAAGGAAGACAAAGGGAGGTCAAATAAGTGCCAGTTGGAGAGAGAGAAAGAGAGAGAGAGAGAGAGAGAGAGAGAGAGAGAGAGAGAGAGAGAGAGAGAGAGAGAGAGAGAGAGAGAGAGAGAGAGAGAGATCAAGTTTACTGTTGTTCCTTACATAACATAAGAACATGAGAAAATAAGGAAGCTACAAGAGGCCGTGAGACCTACACGTGGTAGTTCCTGTAAGAGACCCTGTATAGTTTCTGTATAGATGTCCCCTTATTAGACGCTCAAAACATCTCGGCATGGCGCTTTTGAAGTATTGGCGCCGCGTTATTCAAGCAATGAGGGTTCGGTATAGACGCGCTTGTCACCACCACCACCACCACCACCACCACCACCACCAGGTTCCCCGTCACCACAGACATTGCTTTGTGTAATCAACGGCGCCAGGAATGCACAGACTCGCGCTGACTTCGGTCGAATATACGAAGACATGATACAATGCCTGACATGTTATTGGTCCCGACTCATGTCTTTTGAAGATAATACGAAGAAAGCTTGAAACCCTTCCGCCTTGGTGCCTGTTTTGAGCATGGTGGGGGAAAGAGGGGGTAGGGTGTGTGTGGAGGGGATAAAGGAGGGGTGTGTGGTGGGGGTATGAAGGGGATGAAGATGGGGGGTGTGGGTAGGTATGTGGTGGGGTGGGCTGGTGGGGGTGTGATGTGGGTGTTTGTGGTGGGGGTGCAGCAGGGTGTGTGGGGAGGGTGTGTGGTGGGTTGTGGTGTGGGTGAAGGAGGGTGTGTGGTGGGGTGTGGTGGGGGTGAAGGAGGGTGTGTGGTGGGTTGTGGTGTGGGTGAAGGAGGGTGTGTGGTGGGGTGTGGTGGGGGTGAAGGAGGGTGTGTGGTGGGGTGTGGTGTGGGTGAAGGAGGGTGTGTGGTGGGGTGTGGTGTGGGTGAAGGAGGGTGTGTGGTGGGGTGTGGTGTGGGTGAAGGAGGGTGTGTGGTGGGGTGTGGTGTGGGTGAAGGAGGGTGTGTGGTGGGTTGTGGTGTGGGTGAAGGAGGGTGTGTGGTGGGGTGTGGTGGGGGTGAAGGAGGTTGTGTGGTGGGGGCGCGGAGGGGATGAAGGAGGGGGTGTGGTGGCGGGGGTGGGGGTGTGGTGGGTGAGGTGGGGGTGGGGGTGGGGGGGGGAAGGAGGGGTGGAGACGCTGGGGCTGCTCTTGTGCATGTCAGACAGATTCTGTTTGGTGGCCAGAAGTGGGAAAACTTTCATCTGAAGCTGCTGTCTCTCCTGCATACATTATGACAGAGCTATTCTTGCCGCGGAACACTAGAAAACGACAAAAATTGATGATATAACACTACGTTCTTTGAAACACCGAACGTACTGTTGTATATTTAGAAATTTTAGACTATGAGTAATGAAAAAATGGAATTATTAAAGAAGGTTTTTCTTAGCTTGACGTGTAATTGAGGCCAGTGTATATTGTGATGCCTGAGTCAGTGTCTCTGCAAGGTATTCGAACGCCTCCCTTTCCGCCAGCGTCCCAAATTGATGTTAATGCAAAGCTACAAGCTGATTGGCGATGCTGCGGATCACGACGTGTGACGTGATTCAATTTGGACCAATCCCGCCCGGTGATACAGCCAGGACGGGTGAGTGGCCGCCAAACATCCAATCAGTAATGCTTGATGATTGACGGGCGAGAGAGACAAACCTAAACTCTCCACCACTTCCGCCACTACCACCACCACTACCCTCCACCACCATCACTACCACTAACACCACCACCACCACTACCTCCACCACTACCACTACCTCCACCACTTCAACCACCACCACCACCACTACTTCCACCACTACCTCCACCACTACCACCACCACCACCAGCACTACCACTACCACCACCACTACCTCCACCACTACCACCACCTCCACCACTTCAACCACCACCTCCACCACTACCACTTCAACCACCACCACCACCACTTCAAACACCACCACCAGTGGCAGCACCCAGGAAGGCCAGCAAGGGGGCCATGGCCCTCCCGAAATTTCCTTTCGTCGTATGAAATCTGAATAAACTAACAGTCGGTTGAAAAGAACAATATATTACAGGTAATAGGGGTGTCACCTGCCCGTGTACACCTGTCCCTTGCTTTGGTGGCACTCATGCTTCACGTAATGCCTTGGACAAGCCTCTAACACCACCAAAACTATTGTTTCAATAGTGGAAACAACAAATAACGCCTCA
Organism: Chionoecetes opilio; assembly: GCA_016584305.1. NCBI lineage: Eukaryota > Metazoa > Arthropoda > Malacostraca > Decapoda > Majidae > Chionoecetes > Chionoecetes opilio. The sequence goes on from JACEEZ010019144.1 coordinate 136,233, forward strand.
ATAGCCAATCAGCTGATGGCTTAAAAATGTACCATCCAGCGGTTAGCGATAATTCTAGCGGGCTTATAATAAATACTGCTTGGCGGAAAAAAAATTCTACCCCCCCCTCCCGAAAAAATTCTGCCCCCCCCCCTCCCGAAAAAATTCTGCCCCCCCCCTCCCGAAAAAATTCTGCCCCCCCCCCCTCCCGAAAAAATTCTGCTCCCCCTTCCCATTAAAATTGGTGAACACCAGCAATCCCTTCTCTCTTCTCTCACCATCTTAAGACACATTTTTCCATCTTCTTTCATTTGAAGGCATATTTTTTCACGACTTTCTTCTCTTCCATTTCCCAAACATGGAGAAGATGAAAATAAAAACACTTATTATTTATTAACACTTATATATTAAAAAGTGAGGCAAGATGAAAAGATGTCAAAATAAAGAGATGCCAATAAAAAGACACATAAGAGAATAAGATACAATAGAATGAAAAGGATTATTGCGATGAGAGAGAGAGAGAGAGAGAGAGAGAGAGAGAGAGAGAGAGAGAGAGAGAGAGAGAGAGAGAGAGAGAGAGAGAGAGAGAGAGAGAGACTAAAAAAGTAAGCCAATAGCTGGGCATTAATAGGATCTTGTACATGTGAATCTGGCAGTAATCCCGTCCAGGCCATGAATACATTGGCGCCCCATCACCACCGCGCGGGCAGAATCAATAACACTGAACATCCAAAAGAAAAACAGATTAGCGTGTTTACTGGATGTAGTAGTATAGTAGTAGTAGTAGTAGTAATAGTAGTAGTAGTAGTAGTAGTAGTAGTAGTAGTAGGAGTAGTAGTAGTAGTAGAAGTGAAAGGAGGAAGAGCAGTAGTAGTAGTATTAGTAGAACACACACCTACACACACACACACCCACACACACCCACGCACACACTCACACTTGGTGGTGGAGGCTGTGGTGAGGGGTCCCAGGGAGAGTGTGTGGAGGGAGGAGGAGGCGGGCTGGCCGTTGAACACCTTCATGAGGGCAGGTTTGGAGCAGTACAGGCTGGGGTCTGTGCACTGTGTGGGGGGGGAGAAGGAGGTGTGTTAGGGTGTCATAGTAACCTTACGTTCACCTTGCCCAGAAGCCACGCCCCCTGCCTGCCCTTCTATGCTACGGGGCAGCTGATTGGTCCATTCCTCGTATCGTTATAAGCGTAGAGTAAGGTTAGTATAGTTAGGGGTGTGGGTGTGGGTGTGGGTGTGGGTGTGGGTGAGGGTGTGGGTGTGGGTGTGGGTGGAGGGTGTGGGTGTGTGTTGGGTTTTTGTTGCTATATTTTTTTAGCCCTCTGACTACTACAACTCAGTTTTTTTGTTTTGTTTTCTCTACCGTAGATAACAGTAAAGTCGCCAGGACAACTTTGTCAATTTACGGACTGGACCAGGCATTTGTCCGGGACTCTGACATATCCCCGGACCTCAGATTTTGTCCCGCAAATCCCACATCCGGGAAAACGAGGGTTGTGTGTACATAGAAAAACAAAATAGCCATACCAAAAAAAATTCATATGTAGAAAAAACAAAAAACAAATTACATATATACATCACACACACACACACACACACACACACACACACACACCTGAAAACTGAAGGTGGGCGCATTGCTGTGTCCATACGGCGGATCCACCAATACGGAGGAATGCAGGCGACACAATTTACGTAGGAGTGGAACGCTGGTGGTGGTAGCAGCTGTAGTAGTAGTAGTAGTAGTAGTAGTAGTAGTAGTAGTAGTAGTAGTAGTAGTAGTGGTAGTAGTAGTAGTAGTGTTACTAATCCAGCAGTCCTCCAACACCACCCTCAGGGCTGTGGTGGTGGTAGTAGTAGTAGTAGTAGTAGCAGCTGTAGTAGTAGTAGTAGTAGTAGTAGTAGTAGTAGTAGTAGTAGTAGTAGTGGTAGTAGTAGTAGTAGTGTTACTAATCCAGCAGTCCTCCAACACCACCCTCAGGGCTTTGTAGTGTGGTGGTAGGTAGTAGTAGTAGTAGTAGCAGCTGTAGTAGTAGTAGTAGTAGTAGTAGTAGTAGTAGTAGTGTAGTAGTAGTAGTAGTGTTACTAATCCAGCAGTCCTCCAACACCACCCTCAGGGCTGTGGTGGTGGTAGTAGTAGTAGTAGTAGTAGCAGCTGTAGTGTAGTAGTAGTATAGTAGTAGTAGTAGTATGGTAGTAGTAGTGTTTTACTAATCCAGCAGTCCTCAACACCCACCCCAGGGCGTGGGGTGGTAGTAGTAGTAGTAGTAGTAGCAGCTGAGTAGTGTAGTAGTAGTAGTTAGTAGTGTGTAGTAGTAGTTAGTAGGGTATTAGTAGTGTAGTGTTACAAACCAGCAGTCCTCCAACACCCCCTAGGGCTGTGGGGGTGGTAGTATAGTGTAGTAGTACACTGTAGTAGTAGTAGTAGTAGTAGTAGTAGTAGTAGTAGTATAGTAGTAGTAGTGGTAGTAGTACTAGTAGTTTTTACTAATCCAGCAGTCCTCCAACCCCCCTCAGGGCTGGGTGGGGGGTGAGGGGGGCCCACGGCACCTGGGGGACGGGGAGCGGGGATTAGAGCGAGAGAGACAGACCACACAAAATTTAAAGTTTTCTAAAAAAATTTTTTTTTTCTTATTATTTTTTTTTAAGATTAGGTACGAAATAGAGAAAGAGCGAGTTAGAGCGGAATATATATAAGCAAGGAATTGGACGAGAGTAATAGAAAGAGGGGGGAATTTAGAGGAGTATATATAGAGCAGGGAAGGGAGCGAGATTATAGAAAGAGTGAGGGAATTAGAGCGAGTATATAAAAAGAGAAAGGGGAATTGGGAGCGAGAGTATATAAAAAGGGTGGGGGAATTAGAGCGGTATATAAAATGAGCGAGAGAATTAAAAAGTTTTAAAAATTTGAGAAAATTTAGAGCAAGTTTTTAAAAAAGGGGGGAATTAGAGCAAGTACGTATATAGAGATAGGGGGAAATTTAAAAGAAACATAATTGAGGGGATACAAAAAAGGAGAATTAGAACGAATTACAGTAGTATAAACTAGAATTAGACGAGTATAATACACAAACACAATTCCCACCCAAAAAAAAAACAACACAATTAAAATTAACCCGACAAAAAAAACAATTAAAAAAACTCAAATTCCCCAAAACCACTTTACGTAGAAAAAATCCGAAAACATAAAGACCGTCCGTTTGCGAGTGTGGCCGAGCGTAGAGCCGGGGGCAGGGCGACGGGCGTGGGGGGGGGGGGGGGGGGGGGGAAGGGGGGGCCGGCGAGCGGGAAGGAGGAGAGAGCGGCACCCGGGGGGGGGGCTGGGGGGGGGAGGGGGAGGGGGGGCGGGGAGGAGGGGGGGGGAGGGGGGGGAGAAAAGGGGGGGGGGGGGGGGGGAAAAGGGAGGAAAAGGAAAGGGAAGGGAAAGGGAAAGGAAAAACTAAAGGAAAAAAGAAGGAAGGGAGAGAGAGAGAAGAAGAGGAGAGAGGGGGGGGGGGGGGGGGGAAGGGGGGGGGAGAGGGGGGTGGGCAGGGGGGGGGGGGGGGGGAAAGAGAGGGAGAGGAAGGGGGAGGGGGGGAGGGGGAAGAGGGAAGAGAGGGAGAGGGGGAGAAGGGAAAAGGGGAGAAAAGGGGGGAGAAGGGAGAAAGGGAGAGAGGGAGAGAGGGGAGAGAGGGAGAGAAGGGGAGAGAGGGAGAGAAGGGAGAGGGGGAGAGAAGGGGAGAGGGGAGAAGGGGAGGGGGAGGGGGGAGGGGGGAAAAGGGGAGGGGAGAGAAGGGGGAAAAGGGGGAGGGGAGGTGGGGAAAAGGGGGTTAGAATGGTGGAAGATGGTGGAGAGGGAGAGGAGAAGGGGAGAGAGAAGAGAGAGAGAGAGAGAGGGGGAGAGAGAGAGAGGAGGGGAGAAGAGAGAGAGAGAGAGGGAACTAATAAAGACACACACAAAAATACAAAACACACAAACCTACCTTGCCATGAACCCAAAATTTTTCCATCACCCAAACACCTCTGCGGGGTGGTGATGGTGGGCGGCAGGGGGGGCACCTGGGGGGCGAGGGTGAGGGGAGGGCGGCGCCCCCCCCCCCCCCCCGCAGGACACGCGGGGGGGGGGGTAGGGAGGGGGGAAGTACTCGTCCGGGAGCCGTAGCCCGAGCCGGTAGGTCTTCGTCGTCATTGGGAGGACCTAACTCTATGTTAGCTGTGGGGGGGCAGGAGGTAAGGGAAGGGGGGGGGGGGGGGGGGGGGGAGGAGGAGGAGGGGGTGGTAGATTGGTAAGTAGGTAGGTAGGTAGGTAGGTAAGTAGGAAGGAAGGAAGGAAGGAAGGAAGGAAGGAAGGAAGGAAGGAAGGAAGGAAGGAAGAGGAAGAGGAAGGGGTTGGTGGAGGATGAGGAGGAGGAGGAGGTGGGGAGGAGTGGTGGTGGAGGAGGAGGAAGAGGAGGTGGGGGGAGGGAAAGGGGGGGGGGGTAAAAGGGGGGGAGGAGAAGACATACAATCAATTAAAAAATATATGTTGTATACAAAATAATGATCAACCTATATTAGGAAGGAGTTAGTCATTTATAATATCATCCATTTGATAAATCCTGTCTAGCAGCCACTACAGTATTCATAGTATCCAATACTTAGCACTAATGATACCTGTATTATATCTTGCTTAGCTTTGGAGGAGGAAGAGAAGGCAGGCAGGGAGGAACACCTAACACTATTGATCATTGACATGCATATTCTTATATATTACCTACACTTCATATCCTTACTTAACACCAAAACACACACACACATTGAATGCAACTATATCAGACATAAATATAACACACATAAAAACCTATAATGATTACAGATAGATGCCACACACACAAACACACACACACACACACAAACACACACACAAACACCCACAAACCCACACAAGCAAAAATCCCCCCCACCCACCCACACACACTAACCACCCACACCCCCCCCACACACTCACCCCAATAAACCCCACCCTTCCCCCCGCACTCCCCACCGAGAACGCACTTCGTAAAGGGCGCCGCAGGACAAAATCGTTCGTTCCCAGACCCTACGCAGGCAGGTCGAGTCGCCTCGCCACGCCCCCTACGCGTTCGCGTGCCCTAGGAAAGCGCCCCGGGGGACCCAGGAATCTTTGCAGGCGCGGATAGGGCCCAGCGAAATTTCGGAAAACTGGGTTTGTCGGGGTAAACTGCGGAAGAAGAAAAGTCGTACGAATGTTTTCAAGAAGTTTTGAATGAGTTATTAGAGAGAGAGAGGAGGGGGGGGGGGGGGAGAGAGAGAGAGAGGAGAGAGAGGAGGAGAGGAGAGAGAGAGAGAGAGGAGAGAGAGAGAGATAAAGGGGGTTTGTTATATTTCCCTCTTTAAAAATAAAGAAAATTTAATTTACTTTTAATAAACACTACACTCTCTCTTCCCCCTCCACAAACTCAAAACCAAACAAATAAAAAAAAAAAACATCCCTCTCCCTCTCTCCCCCAAAACTTTTCCTCTCTCTCTCTCCCCTCTCTCTCCTCTCCCCCTCCTCTTCTCTCTCTCTCAAAACTCAAAAAAAAACAACACATATCCCTTTTCTCTCCCCCCACCCTCTCTCTCTTCTCCTCCCTCACCCGTACATCCCCCACACAGGGAGACGTGGGTGAGCCTCGGTGCCGTGTAGGAGACCGGTGGGCCAAGGGAGGTCAGCCGGTGAGGAGGAGGGTCAAGGTCGGGGCAGGGGGCCCTTACGTACCCTCAAGGTCACGCCGGGAACGCCTGGCTGGGACGTGTTTTTACTTGGTCACTCCCCCTGGGGAGAGAAGAGGATAAGAACAGATGAAAGGAGTAAATAAAAATAAGGAAAGGAGGGGGGAGGAGGAGGAGGAGGAGGAGGAGGAGGAGGGAAAGGAGGAGGAGGAGGAGAGGAGGAGGGGGAGGGGAGGAAGGGAGAGGAGGAGGGGGAGGAGGAGAGGAGGGGGGAGGAGGAGAGGAAGGAGGAAGGGAGAGGAGGAGGGGAGAGGAAGGGGGAGGAGGAAGGGAGGAAGGGAGAGGGGGAAGGGAGGAAGGGAGAGGAGGAGGAGGAGAGGAAGGGAGGGAGGAAGGGGGAAGGGGGAGGAGGAGGGGGGAAGGGAGAGGAGGAAGGGGGGAAGGGGGGGGAGGAGGAGGAGAGGAAGGGGAGGAGGAAGGGAGGAAGGGAAGGAGGAGGAAGGGGGGAAGGGAGAGGAGGAAGGGGGGAAGGGAGAGGAGGAAAGGGGGGAAGGGAGAGGAGGAAGGGAGGAAAAGGGGAAAGGGGGGAAGGAGGAAGGGGGAAAGGGGAGGGGAAGGAAGGGAGAGGGGAAGGGAGGGAAGGGAGAGGGGAAGGGGGGAAGGGAGGGAGGAGGAGGAGAGGGAAAGGGGGAGGAGGAAGGGGGGAAGGGAGGGGGAAGGGGGGGGAAGGGGGAGGAGGGGGGAGGAGAGGAAGGGAGAGGAGGAAGGAGGAAGGGAGAGGAGGGGAAAGGGGGAAGGGGGAGGAGGAGGAGGGAGGAAGGGAGAGGAGGAGGGAGGGAAAGGGGGAGGAGGAGGAGGGGAGAAGGGAGAGGGGGAAGGAGGAAGGGAGAGGGGAAGGGGGAAGGGGAGGAGGAAGGGGGAAGGGAGAGGAGGAGGGGAGAGGAAGGGGGAGGGGGAAGGGAGGAAGGGAGAAGGAAAGGGAGAGGAGGGGAGGAGAGGAAGGGAGAGGGGAAGGAGGGGAAGGGAGAGGGGGAAGGGAGGGAAAGGGGGAGGGGGAGGAGGGGAGGAAGGGGGAGGAGAGGGGGGAAAAGGGAGAGGGAAAGGGGAGGGAGGGGGAGGAGAGGAAGGGGGAGGAGGAAGGAGGGAAGGGGGAGGGGGAGGGGGGGGAAGGGAGGGAGAAGGGAGGGGGGGAGGGAGGAGGAGGAGAGGGGGAGAGGGGAAGGGGGAAGGGGAGGAAAGGGGGGGGGGAGGGAAAGGGGGAGGAGGAGGAGAGGAAGGGAGAGGAGGAAGGGGGAAGGGGGGAGGAGGAAGGGAGGAAGGGAGAAGAGGGGGAAGAAGGGAGAAGAGGAAAGGAAGAAGGGGGAAAAGGGGGAGGAGGAGGAGGAAGGGAAGGGAAGAGGAGAAAGAAGGAGGGGAGGAGGGGAGGGAGGAGGAGGAGGGAGAGGAAGGGAGAGGGGGAGAAGGAGGAAGGGGAGGAAGGGAGAGGGGAGGAGGAAAGGGGGAGGAGAGGGGAGGAGAGAAGGAGGGGGAGGAGGAGAGGGGAGGGGAGGAGGGGAGGGGAGGAGGGGAGGTAGGAAAGGGAAAAAAAGAAAAAGGGTAGTAGATAGGTAAAAGGGTAGGGAAAATAGAATTGTAAGTACGTAGGATAGGAAGAGAGACGGGAAGGAAAGATAGGAAGGAAGAAAAGGGGA
>JACEEZ010019146.1:2500-20000 GCA_016584305.1 Chionoecetes opilio
ATTTGACGGATGGATTGGTCGCCGCAGTGGTCCATTTTGCGCTTCGTCGTCTCGCCTCGCACATGACTCGTCCTCTTCATGAACGAGGCCGCCGCTGCAGGTGTCCAACGGCGGCCTCGGTGCTGACAAATGCTCGTCTTATGGAGGACTTTATACCACAGCAGCCGTTTTTGTAAGGACTTCTACAGACAACGAATACTGCACCTGAATCTTATGAGACATGGGGTAATCGTAATCTGTAATCGTAATCGATTCCAATCGATATAGTTTTTCAAGTAATCGTAATCGATTACAGTCTAAAATTTTATGAAGTAATAATAATCGTAATCAATTACATTAAAAATGTAATTGTAATCATGATTACTTTTGCAATTACATTAGTACACAGTCGATATATGTATACCGTACATACAACGTTAATAAATAATCAGAAATATTCACTTTTACACGTACTGGACGTGTGAGCCGTGAGCCGTCTTATTGCCCTGATGAACCAGAAAGAAATATAAAATTTATTTTTTATAAAGCTGGCATACAATTACATACATTCAATTCTGAAAAGCTATGTAATATTTATGCATTTTCCTCTTCCAGTACATAATCATGATTGTAATCATGATTACACATCCTGTTATCGTAATCGTAATGGATTACTTTCGGGTTTTTTGTAATCGCAATCACAATCGTAATCTTAAAATTACCATGTAATCGTAATCGTAATCAATTACATTACAACAGTAATCGCCCCATGTTTGCCTGTTAATACTTACCGGTAGTTGGAAAGAAAGTACCAAGAAAAGAAAATACTGAGAATAAAAAGTAAGATTAGGTCAGTATAGGTTATTTTGTTGTCTTATTACCGATACTTTGTTTTCTTGTTACTATATTTCCTATCTTCGTTGTCATCACGCCTCGTCCACCCACAGTCAACACCTTATACACAGCTACCGTCAATAACACTATTGTCGCCACTGCACTAATATCATCAGACGCCAATTTTACGAATTTAAGCATCACTGCAGACTTGTATGTGTCACTGAAGAGGCATGCACTGTAGTTTATATTATGTACTTGTCTTCAGTGCCACATACAAGTCTGTAGTGATGCTAAAAAGCCTAAAATTCGTAATATATGGCGCCTGGCGACATTAGTGCAGTTGCGACTATATTTTTATTGACGGTAGCACAAAGACCACGACATTGCACTACGCCACATGATCGGCCTCCGAGACAAAGTGCTTCGCTTCGCCTTATCTGATAACGATTATATATAATTATAAAGGCTTCGCTACTAACCCTTTGAACACATTTGCACGGCCTCTCGCAGCGAAGGGGCAAACTTATCGCAGCGCCCCATCACTTCGTCCCTTCCTGACCCATCTGCCAAGCTTTATATTAGTTTCGAGTTTCAGACAAGTTTCAGGACAGCAGGACAGGTTTTTTTTTCATGACAAGTTTCGAGAGGTCATGCGTATACCTGTGGATGGCTTAGTAGGTTCCTCTGTTTCCACAATGTTTATGACAGTTCCGATGGCTCGTCCGGCGGACCTGAGGTTATGTTCCTGCCCCCAGGCGCGCCAGGAGGTCCAAGCCTTGCCGCCGCTGATTAAGATGTCTCGGTGGACGACAAACAACATTTCATATTTTATATTATATGTTGTAAAGATTAACGATTCGTGTTTTCTTTTAGGCCTCACAACTGAAGGTATTTGTGTGTGTCTCTCTCTCTCTCTTTTTCTCTCTTTTTCTCTTTCACCTACCCATCCACACACACACACACACACACACACACACACACACAACACACACACACACACACACACACACACACACACACACACACACACACACACACAACACACACACACACACACACACACACACACACACACACACACACACACACACACACAACAACACACATAACAAATATTCATATAACCCATCACCACACAAAATATTCTTGGAAGTAAACATTCCCAGCTTCCCAAAACTCTGAGACTGAACGGAAAGTGTTTGAGACTCGCACGAATAATGTGGCTTAGTCTCTCTTAGGAAAGGGATGGATGCTGGTTAGGGGTTAGATAGGGAGTTAGAAAAGGTTTAGTATATGTAAATAGCGATGAAATATGGCCACAGGAGATGAAAAAAAAATATAGACACGTAAAAGTGACAAATGAACTGGAAGTAACTCATGGAGAAGAAAATCTGTTATATAAGGCATTAGTGGCATGACATTTGGATTTTCTTTAGCATTAAAGAAAGCTACGACCTCCCAACACAAAACACACCACACAACACACACACACACACACACACACACACACACACACACACACACACACAAACACACACACACACACCCCCACACACGCACACACACACACACACACACACACACACACACACACACACACACAACACACACACACACACACACACACACACACACCACACACACACACACACACACACACAACACACACACACACACACACACACACACACACACACACACAGACACACACACACACACACACACACACACACACACACACACACACACAATACACCACCAACACACACACACAACCACACATACATACACAACACAACATACACACACAACCACACAACAAAAAAAAATATGACGGTATAACAGTATCAACTTTGGAAGTAACACAATAGCTTTTTCATAATAACTTAACAAGTCACTTTTAGGTCTCCTCGTACATTAGGAAGAAAATTGTCTGAAATATTATGAAAAACCCACTTTGGAGCCCCTCATAATATTCCTTATCATAGTGTAGTAACTTACTACTTACTCGAGGAAGTACTCGGACGCAAAATTTTAAATGATTGAAGCATAACGCGCCAGTCATGCGTTTAATGGTCTGCATGTAGCGACACTCCTGTTGTAGCCTGGTGGGGCGTAGGCTATACATCCAGCCTGGTCTTCAATGAGGCAGTGGAGAGTCGTGTATACTCGTAGAGTGTAGAGAGAGGCACTGGAATCACTGGAGGACGTAGAGCGTGAGAAGAATGTCATAGGAGAGGAATGTAAATAAGAAGTATAGAGTGTTACGGAAGAGTCAGGAAAGGGTTGTAAGGAGAATGCAGAGACAGATGACTAAAGGAGGCTAGACAATTTCATAGATGGGGATGAAAGTTGGAAAGTAGGTAGTGTTAAGTAACAGGAATTACCACGTGTAGATCTCACGGCCTCTTGTAGTTTCCTTATTTTCTTATGTTCTTATGACCAACATGATGCATGATGCTGAAAAACTTATAAAAAGAGCCTGAAACACATTGCATACCATTCCCTAGAAGGACAGGGTACGAGGTGATCTGATAGAAGTACAAGTATAAGTAAAAAGGGTTAAAGAAAAGAGATATAAATAAGTTTTTCATGGTCACATAACAAGTTAGGACACGCACTAATGGTGATCAGCTTCATAAATACAGATTTAGGAAAGAGATAGGCAGAAACTGGTTCACAAAATTAGGGTAGGAGATAAATGTATCAAATTCAGAAACCAGGACGAAATGCACGTACTAGAGATAGTTAAATCAATACCTTTTTTTCTTTTTTTTTTTACATCACAAAAAACTGGCCAAGGGCACAACAAAAATGGGTAACACAAAACCCGCTTAAATAACAGTCCCTATAAAGAAGACAGTAAGAGAATAAAATAAAAAAGAGGGGTGAGCCAATTTAGTTCGGGAGATGTCTTGTTACTCCTCTTTTGAAAAGATTTAAGTCATAGGAAAGTGGAAAAATAGAAACGGGAAGAGAGTTCCAGAGTTTACCAGTGAAAGGGATGAAAGAGTAAAGATACTGATTAACTCTTGCATTAGGAAGATGGACAGAATAGGGATGAGAATGAGTAGAAAGTCTTGTGCAGCGAGGCCACGGGAAGGGGGGAGGCATGCAGTTAGCAAGTTCAGAAGAGCAGTGAGCATGAAAGTAACGGTAGAAGAGAGCAAGAGAAGCAACATTGCGGCGGTGATTTAAAGATTGAAGACAGTCAGCCAGAGGAGAGGAGTTGATGAGACGAAAAGCTTTTGACTCAACCCTGTTTAGGAGAACCCTGTATGAGTGGATCCTCCCCAAGCAAATGAGACATACTCCATACATGGGCGGATAAGGATGCTTAGATACATTTATAGATAATGATTGATAGATGGTAGGTTCTAGGACTACAGGAGTTGCTTGAAATAGATCATTCAGCCTTCTACAGTACCCTTATGTTCTTATTCGAGGTGGGTCAAGAAAGCGTGGTAAGAAGGCAGAATATAACACAAAGGATCTGGAAAAGGATAAATATATGCACTGACACATATTCCACAAAGATTAGGTTGATGATAGGCGTATAGGTGTGGCAAAGGTGTAGAAAAGGTGTAAGAATATAAGAACATTAAAAAATAAAGAAGCTACAAGAGGCTGTGAGACCTACACGTGGTAGTTCCTGTAAAAAGGTGTGGCAAAAAAGGTGTGGCGAAGGTGTGGCATGTTGGGGGATAGAAGTACTGATCACTGGCTTCCAACTGTTGCAGGAACGAAAGGAGGGGAGGTGAGAGGGGAGGAGAGAGGGGAAGGGGAGCTGGGTTGCGGCGCGGCGTGGATTAAAGTAATCGTCCAGACCATTTTATCATTCCTGATTTAATGCAATCAAATAATAGCCATTAACGAGTATATCAACAATACGTCGTCACTTTTTGTATCCAGTCAGCCGTTTTTAAATAATCCGGAATCAAAATCTGCATATTCCCCGAGTTCTCAAAACTCAAGGTTTGCAGACGATGCGCTCAGGCTTGGTGACGTAGCAAAAGGGAGGCTGCTCTTCCCGCGCTGATCAGAGGCACGTAAACACATAGATAAATATAGTACTTGAAGATATTTGGGTATTTCTGATAGATTTGTTTTGCGATATGCCACATGCATGCATCCTTTATGGGTGCAGCAAGACAGCTGTGCCTTTCGAGAAAAGTTTGCACACGGAAAGGAGTGGCGTGTGTAGGGTGATACACGCCGATAGTGTGTTGGGGCGAGCCAGTTGTGTTGAGAAACGGTGTGTAGCGAGGGTTCACAGCGGGTGAAAGACTGGGTGAGAGTGTGCAGCGTGGCTAGTCGGCTACCCAGTGTGTGGGTTGGGACGACGAGTGTGAGGTGAGCCTGTGTACACGGGTGTGCTGGACAAGGGCGGCGCCTCCCGTAAGACAGTGACTCAGTTGTGGAGTGGGCGTGCCCTGTGGTGAGAGACCCTGTGGTGGTGTGGCTGTCACACTTTCTGCCTTCACGGCCGCATATTTTCCAACTCTATGCTGTAGTTAATGCTAGTATGTGGTTTCTGAGTAATGACGTTTGACTGTAGCTCCAAAACTAGCCATAGGATTTTCTCGAAAGTACCTTCATTTTGATTCCCACACACGCACGGTTTAACCTTATTTACCAATCCATGTTTTGGAGAAAACGTGCCAGGTCCTCCTGCTGAACCTCAGGCTCTGCTAACACCTGTTCATCCACCTCGTACTCGGGCTCAAACATATAGGGTTGAGATCCCATGACAATCTGAGGTTCGTTTTCCTCATATATGCGACCAGCGTCATTTCTTTTGGTCTCAGATTAAGCATCGTACTCTAGATCTGTCACAGCGACAGATTCACTGTCTGACACCGAAGTACAATCGCTCATCATAACATTTGCCGACAGGTGTCAGACAGATGTTTACATTGGAGCCGCTGCGGGCGTCACTCTTCTGACGTCATCAATAACAGTCGTAGCCCTGTTGGTGGGAAGATTTTTTTTTCGCGCGCTTTTTACAAAAGTCGTGTTTTTACGGAAATAAGGCCTGGAAATCAATTAGTTTTGGTGGATTAGGTGTTTTGAATGTACATTCAACATAATTAGGCAAAACAAAAATGGGTCTGGACGATTACTTTAAAGTGGGCTGGTGACGCGATGCCCTAATGGAGCACCTGTGAGTGACGCGGGAATCTCTGATGTGACGTGGCGGCGGTGCATTGTGTTGTGTTCCCTGCACGCACCCACGCATTATCCTGAGCCGCTTTCTGCCATTTTTCGCGGACGTCTTCTTGGCATACCTGACACACACACACACACACACACACACAACAGACACACACACACACACACACACACACACACACACACAACACACCACACACACACACAACACACACACACACACACACACACACACACACACACACACACACACACACACACACACACACACACACACACACACACACACACACACACACCATATGTTCACATTATAATTATGGTATAGACAACGCTAGTACACGAAGAATCACGGCAGGAGAACAGACAGGTAGTAAAGAATGCAGGAATCTTAGCAATGAAAAAATATATATATATAAAATACAAGAGTTTGATTTTATAGCATTAGAAAGAAAAAATAGAGAGCTAAATGTGATGATGATGTACAAATACGATACATGAATGGAAGAAATTGACAGTTCTGATAATTGTAATACTCACATTGAGGAGAACACATGGAGGACACAATCAACTTGAGTTAAGATATATTATAATAAAGTTACACGAAAACAAAGCTAACCAACAAAAAACCGGTGGAGCAAACCACCCATCAGAGGAAACCATTATGCAAAATACATCAATCTTCAAAAATTCATATAATTAACAGTGTTAAGAAACAGGACATCAGGAATTTGACTCAATCTAATAACAATGCAAAATAATGTGAGAAAAAAATCGTACAGGAAATTACAGACCGACACGAGAACAAATTGACAGTATTATTTTCTTCCTGTCTTGCTTCTTAAATCTTCACCTGCAGATCAAACAGTATAATTCTTATGTATTTTCTGCAAAACAGCAACGTAATAACCATATAATTTGCAGTCTCCTCTTTTCCTCTATACTCCAATTCGTAATTTTAATAAACCCAAAAAAAAAAATTATTCCCACTTTTCGGTAAATAGAAAAAAAAAATCTGCCTTAATTTTGTTATTTTTCATATTAATCAGACATTTATTGAGGCGAATTTTCAGACCATTCACACCCTAACATGATAAAGACAACTGTATACACCAAAAGATGCACCATATGATGAATTGAATTATGCAAAGATTCAGAAATCGACCAAAAGTCGTACAGGAAATTACAGACAGACACGAGAACAAATTGACATTATTATTTTCTATAGTACTTTGTCTATAATGCTGACGATTTGCATCCCTTTAACCCCTGCGACCACTGATTATACGTCTCCTACAGGTTGAAAATACCAATCCCAAGAATCATTTATAAAAGTTACCGCGTTGTTTTTTTTTTTTTTTTTTTTTTTTTTTTACATTTGTGCCTATAGCGCCTGTAGGCAGTGGTGACCCAGGGCTCGGATGGAAGGCTCTGGAGGTTCACTTGAGGGCTCTGATGGTTGGTCCTCGCCCGTGGTGGCGCAGGCAGGATTCTTATAATGACGCCTGTGAGGCTCATGCCGCCCCCATGTGTCCTCCGATGCACTCGCAATCGCAAGTAGAGTTGATGAGCAGGGCATGTGGGTGTTCTTAGGCCACTCGACGGTACAGAAAGGTTTTGGTTTTCTTCGGGGATCGAACTCGGGTCACCGAGAACGCTAGTCGGAGACGCTAACTACTCCGCTACTGCCTCCCCATACACTTCCTAGTCTTACACCAGAGAGCTTCTACGAGAGGTGTCACTCCGGCCGCGCCATTTTGATTTCATGGACGGCAGCGATCCTAGCGACAGCGGGGCCTCTTGTTACCCTTCTTAGTATGGTTATTTTACGGATAACGGTTTCACTCCATGTTGATACTGGTCGACTAACCTGTAAAGGGGTGATTGCCGGATGACGCCCTCTTGATGGGCTGGTAACTTACTTCGTTGCCCAGATGTACACATCAAATAAAGTGGTATGTATGGGCTTAACGTGGTCTAGCGGTTCTTACGTAATTTATAAGTATTCTTAGTGCCAAAAGATTCGAGTAAGACAATATACTACAAAATATATATATTGTATATATATGTACCCTTGTGAAGGTTTATACATTAATAATGTCACGCTGTTCGTTAAGTAACGGCCAATGAAACTAGTGTCTAATAGACAGAGCCGGGAACAGTTAATGACGTGACAAGGTATTCCACACCCCCAGGTGTGGGGTACACACAGACAAACAGAAAGGTGTCGTGAGTAGGAGCGCAAGGTAACACGTCTCCTGGTGATCTCTGTGTTCTGTCTCCCTCCTCCCCGGCCAGTTGCTGCATATAAGGAACGCTGCCGGAACTGGCAGGTTCCGGTGGACATGTCTCTCAGGCTGTTGCACTCTCGTAAGCGTCATCATCCTTGGGCAGAGCGCTGAGATGACACACACACAACTTGTGCGTGCAGTCCGGAACCAGGGCGAGGTGTGTCTACGTGTTGCATCAAGACACCGGGTTGACTGTCCACGTCATTCTTATGGGCCATGGCGTGATACTTCGTCAACATAACCTCA
Organism: Chionoecetes opilio; assembly: GCA_016584305.1. NCBI lineage: Eukaryota > Metazoa > Arthropoda > Malacostraca > Decapoda > Majidae > Chionoecetes > Chionoecetes opilio. Next base: position 11,026 of record JACEEZ010019146.1, read on the forward strand.
TCAAAAGGTGTCAGCACTCAGCATCCGCTAGGCGCCAGTACAGACACACAGACACTCGGACATCCTGTCTTAGTATAGATTTTAGATTAACACATACATATAATATATAACCAGTACGCAAATATCGCTCTCCCCTTATAACAATGCGTCCTCGCATTGTATAAAGACATGTATACCTAACTAGTGTTACATCGTTGTGTATCTATACCGATTCTCAGTGCTGCCAATTCATACAAATACCTATACAAGGTGAGGGCTTACATGACAACATAGCAAAGAGGAATGTTTGGTATAACAGGAGTAATGATATAAGGACAATGCACTTAAGGTCATCAATACACTGGTAAACTACTTTCCAACAGAATCTAAACAATAGTTATTGGACTAAAAATGAGCTCAAAGTCTGTTAGTAATGTGTTAATATCCCTGCAAATATTAAGAAGTACGTTTGCCAAAACTCTACCGCGTAGTCACTTAATAACACGAAGTGTGGAGTGAAGATAAAACACAGCAGGGCTTTGAGCACGTGACTAATAGCACTGGCAGTATTTATTCATTATTTATATTTTAAGACCTGCTTCTTTAAACTTAAGGAGTAGATACGGCTGGTAATGCTAATAAAATCTGACTCCGGGTCGGTACTAAAAATTATCACAACATTAAGATATGCATATGTATTATTTGCATACCAAATAAAAGTGATAAGAACTGATTTCAGCTCAAATAGTATTATACCTCAATCAAAAATGTTGTGCTGGGAGTACAAAAAAAAATAGCAGTAACTTCCCTTGACATTGGCATTTGCTGCTTTTAAGAGTTTATTCATTTTATTTATTTATATTATTTAGTTATTTATGAACCTATTATTTACGGAGTACAGCTTCTCAGCTAATAAAAATATAGACTCCGGGTCTGTAATATAAATTTTTACGTTAAGATATGCATGTATGTTATTTCATTGCATATCAGAGAGTAATGTATTTATTTAATCATTCCCTAAGAAGTGATAAGAGCTGCCTTCAGCTAGAATAGTATTCTAAACAATAAAATGTGCATAAAGAGTGCCAATGGCAGTATTTAATCTCTTTTGACACGAGTGCCTGTAGCACTTGGCTGCTAAATTAATAGTTTTTGTGTTATAATATCCTTACATAGACAAAAATATTTCCTGGCATATAAACTTGGCGAAATAGCACGAGCGGCCTGAGGAAGAGTCTTCGGCAAGGGCAAAAATACTACCTGCAACGGATGTGTTAGAATTAGACTTCGAGTTAGTAGAGGAGATTATCTGAGGTGCAGTAAGGTTATTTTATGTTACAAACGGAGTACTCGGAGGTGATTACAGTTATCCCTCAATTCAAGAGTTAATTTCTCAAACAAAAGGTTAACTTCCCTGTACTGTCATTTTCTGCTTCCTCAGAGACTAGGAGTACATCTGCTATACTATATAATTATATACTAGCAAATAATTAACTCGCATTCTAACTTTTGTTTAAGAGTCAATAAATTCATAAGTAAAACTTTAATTAAGTTAACTATTAGCTCCCATCTCCTGGCTTATAAGGCAATTCAAGAAGGAAAATTGAGTTTATATATATATATATATATATTACATATAAGGGAAGCTAACAAATTATTAAGAATTACAAAAATTATGAAATATTAGCGGTAAGCATATTTAAACCATCTATAGAAAAATAACTAACACATTAATTACTTGAAATTCTTTCACATGGCTATTTAAGCAAAAACAAATGTGAAAATATATATCTCACCACAAAGTGTTATTTATGTAAACGAGTGGCGTTTTTAAAGTATGTTTCTTGTAAGGTCAGCTAGATGTTGTATACTCACTAACATTGTGTAGAGTCAATACAGGCAAGTCCTTCCGTACTGCTGAATCAGTAGAGGGTTTCTCCAAGGGCGTTGGTACAGATGTGAGGAATGATGAGTAGACACTTCCGGCCGGGGCGCTGGCTGGCTGCTGGCTGAGTGGCTGAGTTGCTGTCTGGCTGAGGCTGAGAGGCGTTGTGTGTTGACGCACAACTGACGGGCTGTCGCGCTGGCTGTCTGGCTGACTGGCTGGCTGGCTGAGAGACGTTGTGAGGCTGGCTGAGTGGCTGCTGGCTGGAACTGTTGACAAGGAGTTTGCTGAATTGGAAGTATTGGAAATTAATGAGTCGGCTAGTTGTCCCTCTCGTCCTATCTTCATGATAACAATTCAAATCTTGTCCTCTCGTCTGTGCCATGATAAAAACTTGTACCTCTTGTCCTCGTCCTCTTGATAACCTCTTATTCCACGCGTCCTCGTCCTCGTTCTTATCCTCTTGAAAAAAATCTGTAGTCCCAGAGCAATTAATGCAAGATAATCTTGTCCTCCTGTATACAGATACAGAATTTGTGGTGGATAGAGCAGTGACTGATACAATGGCAAGAGGAGTGCTGATTCGCTTCCGCGAGGTCAGGTTTTGACACAGCATGATTAAGCAATCTTCTCACTCTCTTACCTCTCGCTTGTCTCTCTCTCAAGCTTCCTTTTTTTACTTGTTCACTTGCTCATGGTATATTCTACCTCTTCACGTGTATGTGCTCATTAGTATGTACTCGTCCAGTTATTCACTTAAGGCACGTAACTTATATTACAATTTTATGTTGCCACATACCACCGTTGTCGTCTTTTTATGTTACGACATTACCATTATGTCTTGCAACGCAACACTCTGCGTGATGTAATGTTATCTCATTCCACCGCTAATGCACCAATTATGTTACCCTTCTTAGTATGTTTTTTTTACGGATAACTGGTTCACTCCATGTTGATACTGGTTGACTAACCTGTAAAGGTGGTGATTGCTGGATGACGCCCTCTTGACAGGCTAGTAACTTGCCTCGTTGCCCAGAGGTACATGTCAAATAAAGTGGTATGTATGGGCCTAACGTGGTCGAGCGGTTCTTACGTAATTTATAAGTATTCTTAGTGCCAAGGGATTCTAGTAAGACAATATACTACAAAATATATATGTTGTATATATATATGTACACTTGTGAAGGTTTATACATTAATAATGTCACGCTGTTCGTTAAGTAACGGCCAATGAAACTAGTGTCTAATAGACAGAGCTGGGAACAGTTAATGACGTGACAAGGTACTCCACACCCCGAGGTGAGGGGTACACACAGACACACAGAAAGGTGTCATGAGTAGGAGCGCAAGATAACACGTCTCCTGGTGATTTCTGTGTTCTGTCTCCCTCCTCCCCGGCCAGTTGCTGCATATAAGGAACGCTGCCGGAACTGGCAGGTTCCGGTGGACATGTCTCTCAGGCCTGTTGCACTCTCGTAAGCGTCATCATCCTTGGGCAGAGCGCTGAGATGATACACACACAACTTGTGCGTGCAGTCCGGAACCAGGGCGAGGTGTGTCTACGTGTTGCATCAAGACACCGGGTTGACTGTCCACGTCATTCTTATGGACCATGGCGTGATACTTCGTCAACATAACCTCATCAAAAGGTGTCAGCACTCAGCATCCGCTAGTCGCCAGTACAGACACACAGACACTCGGACATCCTGTCTTAGTATAGATTTTAGATTAACACATACATATAATATATAACCAGTACGCTAATACTCTGACAGTCGCTCGTGCAGAACGAGGGGGAATCTCATCTCCTTTTGGTGATGATGGGGTGATAATGGAAGGTGGGATAGAGGGAAGGAAGGAGATATGTGAGAAGGAAAGGAGGAATAAGGAGTAAGGAAGAAATTGGAGGGATGAAGAGTCAGAAGAGGAACTGAGAAGAAAGAAATACGGAATCAAAGAAGGAAAAAAAATTCCTCCACTCACGGGGTTACCCATCTTCCCCACCCATTCACTCACCCATTACCCCACACGCGTTACCCATCTTCCCCCACCCACTCACTCACCCATAACCCTCACCCCACACCCATTCACTCACCCATTACCCTCATCCCATACCCATTCACTCACCCATCACCCCACCCCATTCACTCCCCCATTACCCATCACCCGGACCCATTCACTCAACAATTACCATCACACCACACCCATTCACTCACCCATTACCCATTACCCACACCCATCCAGAATTAGGTTAGGATAAGAACAGAAAACATACTAATATAAAAGGCAAAACCAACAACAGAGGAATGCTACATGTGGGGCAATCAGCATTAAGAACACAGTCACCGATTTCCTCTCACTCACTATATATATATTAAAAAATAAAATATATTATTATTATATATATAAATCATATATATATATATATAATATATATATAGTTTTATATATATACTTGTTTGTTTTCTGCGATCTTCTGCGACTTAGGGATCCTCAAGGACTATTTTGTTTGATAATGGTTTGTGTTCTGGACTGAGAAATGCTGTGAATGTGGGGCGGGGTATCCAGGGCTTCTTTTCCCGTGAATACAGGAGTGAGGCAAGGCGTCGTCCTTGCCCCATCACTTTTTCAGCGCTTGTATGGGCTGGTTATTGGACAGGGTTGTAGATCAAAGTGATTGTGGAGCATTTCCCTCGCAACACCAAGATCACTGATCTTGTTTTTGCCGATGATGCAGTAATCTTTTTCCCCAGTCGCTGGAGGTCCCGGTGATGGCTCTCGAGGCGCTACACGAGGAGGCAAAGCCTTTTTGGGGCTTGAGGTTCCCTGGCTCAAGAAACCCAAAGGGCCCGGGGTTTGGGGGACTTACTAGATGAAGCAGTACAGTCTGTTCATGCTTGTGGCGAGGAATTGAGATCTTGGAAAGTTTTACATACCTTGGTAGCGCAGTCCATAATGACGGCGGGTCACGTCAAGAAGTCTTACGGCGGATTGGCATGGCCCACGGTTTTATGGACTCGCTCAACGGGAGTATTTGGCGTTGTCGGTACCTGTGCAGGAGGACGAAGATCCGGATCTTCAAGTTGCTTGTGATCCCTGTCTTACTCTATGGTTGTGAGACATGGACACTAAATAGTGACTTGAAAAAACGAATCAATGCCTTTGGTAATAAGTGTCTTCGCAGAATCATGGGGTATCGCTGGGATGATTACGTGTCAAATCAGCGATTGCACCGTGAGACAGAATCGAGGCCTATTACCTGCATAGTCCTTCAGCGCCAACTTCGGCTATATGGGCATGTGGCACGCTACCCTGAAACCGATCCTTCCCATCGAGTTGTATCTGTAAGAGACAATCCGGCGTGGAGGACCCAAAGGGGGGGCGCCCACAAGGCTCGTGGCTGGGGCAAGTTGATGTTTCTTGTCGAGAGTTGCTTGGTATGGGAAAGGAGCCTGCATGGGAACTCGCGCGTGGTGACCCCCGGGAGTGGCGTCGTAGGGTGGGCGAGGCGACGCGCCCCCCGGCGTATGCCCCCAATGATTGATTGATTGTTGTTTTTTACGACGTGAAAAATCCTGACCTCTTGCTACTTACTAACTGATATTTGATGCCAGGAGAAGGGAATACTACGCTTCTTCTAAATTTCAGTTGTATTCTATCATAGTTAACCATAATATCAGGCAAACATGGACATCATTCTAAGCATGAGACCTTAAGATAGAATGGAGTTTTCGCATCGTAAAAAAAAAGACAAATTAGAGACTATAATCTCCCTAACTCACCCATCACCCATTCACTCACTTACCATCGTTGTGCCAGTTAAGATTTACCCATTACCCATCACCCATCATCCCCCACCCATCACCCATCACCCCCCACCCACTACTCATCACCCCCCACCCATCACACCCCATCCATTACTCATCACCCCCACCCATCACCCATCACCCCCCCACTCATACTTTTGATACGAAGATATATTTTTTCTGTACAGGAAATTGTATTGATCACAAAATTTTACTACACACCATGTTTTATTGATGAATTTCAAATTCACAAAATATAATTTTTTACATTTAATTTATTCACTAGTTTATTTCACACATCTTGCAAATAACAAGATAAAAAAGTGCAATGTTCCATGTGTGTGGGGTGTGAGGTGATGGTAAAGGGTGAGTGAATGGGTGTGGTGTGATGGGTAAAGGTTGAGTTAAGGGTCCGGGGTGAAGGGTATGGGTGAGTGAATGGGTGGGGGTGTGATGGTGTGAGTGAAGGGTGGTGGGGTGATGGGTAATGGGTTAGTGAATGGGGTGGGGGGGATGGGGGAGTGAAAGGGTGTGGGGTGATGGGTAATGGGTGATGAATGGGTCCTGGGTGATGGGTAATGGGTGAGTGAATGGGGGGGGGTAAATGGGTGAGTGAATGGGTCCGGGGTGATGGGTAATGGGGGGATGAATGGGTGGGGGTGATGGGTGAGTGAATGGGTGTGGGTGATGGGGAATGGGTAAGTGAATGGGTGTGGGGTGATGGGTAATGGGTGAGTGAGTGGGTGGGGGAAGATGGGTAACGCGTGTGGGGTAATGGGTGAGTGAATGGGTGGGGGAAGATGGGTAACGCGTGTGGGGTAATGGGTGAGTGAATGGGTGGGGGAAGATGGGTAACGCGTGAGTGTAGAAATTCCTTCCCTTCTTTGATTCCTTATTTCTTTCCTCGTCAGTTCCTCTTCTGACTCTTCATTCCTCCAATTTCTTCCTTACTCCTTATTCCTCCTTTCCTTCTCTCATATCTCCTTCCTTCCCTCTCTCCCACCTTCCATTATCACCCCATCATCACCAAAAGGAGATGAGATTCCCCCTCGTTCTGCACGAGCAACTGTCAGAGGCCCCGCTGCCGCTAGGATCGCTGCCGTCCATGAAATCAAAATGGCGCGCCATGTTAAATCACCCGAGTGACACCTCTCGTAGAAGCTCTCTGCTTACATACACTTCCTTCCTCGTGTCGTCTTGGACAAAGAAAACACGTGCATATGCATGATATTCCCCGTGTGGCTCAACAGAAGCACATAAACATGGCTGTCCTCGTGTTTGTTTTAGGGAGTGGCGAGGTGAGATGAGTGGCTTGAGGCTGGATGGCTAAAGAGGCTGTGAGGCGGGATAGTATAGAGGTGGATATAGTAAGACAGGTGTGCGGATATATTATCTATAATACGGGGTAGAATGACGAATAGTTACTACTAGGTCAATATCAATGTATAGTTAAAGATTTTTTTTTTTTTTGTGTGTGTATGTGTGTAAGTGTATGTGTGGGGTCGCGGTAAGGTGGGGTGTGTTGAAGGTTCGTGTCTCCCTTCACAGGGGTTAGGTTAGCAGCTCATTTTGCACAGGTAATTAATACTCGACTTCTACCTGTGATGACGTTTTTAAGTATGTGGCTTTTTGTGTGCCTATCCACGAGCGCAATTTTTTTTTTTTCTCTCTCTCTCTCTCTCTCTCTCTCTCTCTCTCTCTCTCCTCTCTCTCTCTCCTCTCTCTCTCTCTCTCTCTCTCTCTCTCTCTCTCTCTCTCTCTCTCTCTCTCTCTCTCCTCTCTCTCTCTCCCCCTTTTCCTCTCTCTCTCTCTCTCTCTCTCTCTCTCTCTCTCTCCCTCTCTCTCTCTCTCTCTCTCCTCTCTCTCTCTCTCTCTCTCTCTCTCTCTTACTCTTCTCTCTCTCTCCTATCCTCTGATCAAACATTTTTTTCGTAGAGGTATGAGATAAGAGGATTGTCTTATCCCTACCTTTCACTTTGCTAATTGCCAAAACCTACCTGTCTGACTGGCTGCTGATTGCCCACCTCAATCTTCTCTATACGTTTACGCTACTTACCTATAATTAGAGAGACCGAGCAGGGAGGCAACCTTGAGTAGCAGTATTGTACTCCCTTTGCGAAGACTGATAGAGAGACCGAGCAGGGAGGCAACCTTGAGTAGCAGTATTGTACTCCCTTTGCGAAGACTGATAGTGTAGTCATATTTGATTTTTTTTTCACTCGCCAATAAAATTATCTACAAATAAGACAATAGCTATACTCTATGAAGGCCCCATTTTTTGTACAAATTTTTTGAAGTGCTCATTTTTTTAAGTACTGTACTCCCTTATACGAAGATTGGTAGTGTAAAGTCTTATATGTATTCATTTCATTTACTTACAAATATATGTCTCTCGAATGAAGACTATCGTTATACTTTATGAAGACCTAAATTCTTTGTACTCAGGTTTTGTATCTAACTCTACTTTCATTTCGCTGAGCCTACAAAAGTTAATATGTCTAAGGAAATATTTTAGACACGTCAATCATCAATGCATTAAAACCTAAACAAGATGATACTCGTAACTGTTCTCTGCCTAACACCAGTGACTTGGACTCTTACACCACTCTTAAATATCTGCCTCACAGTGCACGGCCTTCAGTACAATCATCTGTATTGCTATTTATTACTGTTTATTAATGTTTATTGCTATTTATAACTGTATATTACTGTTTATTTACGGTTTATTGCTGTTTAATACTGCTTATTTACTGTTTATTACATTATTACAGTTTAGATTTTTTGAAGCACAGTTTCACCATGAGCTGTTTTACACACATCCTCTCGCTAAGATTTCGCCGAGCACTTCAACTCAATATTTAGGTCCGTTCTCTTCTATAATCGCTCTTATTATTTATATTATTATTATTATTATTATTATTATTATTATTATTATTATTATTATTATTATTATTATTATTATTATTATTATTATTATTATTGTTATTATTATCTATTTTAATATCATACTATCATTTTCTATTTATTATATTCTACATCACTGCCGTTTCTGCTGTTATCTTATCTATACTTAGGCCTTCTATTTGGCTGTCTTGGGGACTTGCACTGCTATCTTCGTGGTCCGTGAGTCGTGTGAGTGACGCGCCCTTTGCGTAGCCTCCTGTCAGGGTAGCAACGGGGCACGGCCTAGAAACTTTTCTTGACCTTGGAACGAGGAACGTATTTTTGGTAGTTGCCTTTATTTTTCCTGCTACTTATGTTAACCTGAGTTATAGGAGCACCGTATACAGGACACATTCATGAGT
>JACEEZ010019146.1:25000-40000 GCA_016584305.1 Chionoecetes opilio
AATTTGCAAGCAATCGAAATCTATAAAGTAAACAAAGATCATTACTCAGTCTACGCAAAGATTAAGCTAAACGGTAAATTGCTAACTATTGGGACAATATATCGTCCTCCCAAATCTAATGCGGAAGTATATGACGAGATAAAGTCAGTTGTGAACAATAATAACGATTAAATTATTTGTGGAGATTTTAACCTACCTCATATAAACTGGAATAATAATTCTGCTGATAGAGAAGGTATGCGATTGCTTGATATTCATCGGTGAACGAAGTATATTTAAATCAGGTGGTCCGTGAGCCTACAAGGGATAATAGTATCCTAGATTTAGTTTTCACTACCGACATTGATCTGATTGATCACTGCTTTATGGGTGAACATTTGGCAAACAGTGATCACAGGCTAATCAGATGCGGCATAAATTGCAATGTAGACATCACAGAAAATCGGTTATTAGTCCCAAATTATAATTAAGCAGATTTCACGAAGATCAGCAGGGTACTAAGCGAAGTTGAATGGACTGACCTACTAAATGGTAATAACGCCGAAAACATGTGTAATGTATTCACTAATAAACTCCAATCGGTGGTGGAAAAACATGTTCCCATTGTAAGAAAACGTTTGAATAACATAAACAGACCCAGTTGGATGAATAATGAGATCCAACAAATCATTGGCAGAAAGCGCCGAGCGTATAAAGTTTACAAACGATCAAATGCAGACTGCAATTTTAGAGAATACAATGACGTCAAACGTCGCTGCAAAGGACTAATTAAGTCTAAAAAGCGCGAGTATGAAGAAAAAATTGCAAAGTAATCCAAATCAAACCCGAAAAGGTTCTTTCAATATGTTCGAAGTAAGAAAAACGTCAAAACAAGTATTGGGCCACTGAAAGATAATAATAATATCTTGTTAAATGATAATAAGAGTATGGCGTTCGTACTCAATGAATACTTTAATGCGGTATTTATTAAAGACTAGCCGCAAAGCCGCCCTCCGGGCGGACTTTTTGGCTAGCTCCTGCGGAGGGCTATTGGTGGTGGGCCTTCGGCCCACCAAACACGGACTCTCCAGATAGCCCTTTCTAACTTTCCTGAAATCATGGATGTAGAAATGTATGTATTACCCCCACCCATTCACTCACCCATTATCCATCACCCCCCACCCATTCACTCACCCATTACCCATCACCCCCCACCCATTCACTCACCCATTACCCATCACCACACACCCATTCACTCACCCATTACCCATCACCCCCCACCTATTCCCTCACCCATCACCCATCACCCCCAACCCATCACCCCCCCATCCATTCACTCACCCATCACCCCACACCCATTACCCATCACCCCACCCATTCACTCACCCATTACCCATCACCCTACATCAAGGTTTCCTCATTCTCGCAACCCACTTTTTTTTCACAATTATCGCTAATAGGCTGCTAAAAAAAAGAAAAAAAGTTTTCGGATCATCTCATAATTGGGCTTAAACCTTCCCCTGGTCAACCCGGTTCCAAAAATGTTTCATATGAGGTGATTGCGCCACGGGGGGCGGAACCTATACCAGACACACACACACACACACACACACACACACACACACACACACAGACAGACAGACAGACACACTTTCGCTTATTTTACCATTACCCATCACCCCCTACCTATTCCCTCACCCATCACCCATCACCCCCAACCCATCACTCCCCACCCATTCACTCACCCATCACCCCACACCCATTACCCATCACCCCACCCATTCACTCACCCATTACCCATCACCCTACATCAAGGTTTCCTCAATTCTCGCAACCCACTTTTTTTTCACAATTATCGCTAATAAGCTGCTAAAAAAAAAAAAAAAAAGTGATCGGATCATCTCATAAATGGGCTTAAAACCTTCCCCTGGTCAACCCGGTTCCAAAAATGTTTCATATGAGGTGATTGCGCCACAGGGGGCGGAACCTATACCAGACACACACAACACACACACACACACACACACACAGACAGACAGACAGACAGACACACTTTCGCTTATATTTACCATTATCCATCACTCCCCACTATTCCCTCACCCATCACCATCACCCCCAACCCATCACCCCCCACCCATTCACTCACCCATCACCCCACACCCATTACCCATCACCCCACCCATTCACTCACCCATTACCCATCACCCTACATCAAGGTTTCCTCAATTCTCGCAACCCACTTTTTTTTCACAATTATCGCTAATAGGCTGCTAAAAAAAAAAAAAAAAAGTGATCGGATCATCTCATACATGGGCTTAAAACCTTCCCCTGGTCAACCCGGTTCCAAAAATGTTTCATATGAGGTGATTGCGCCACAGGGGGCGGAACCTATACCAGACACACACACACACACACACACACACACACACACACACAGACAGACAGACAGACAGACAAACTTTCGCTTATATTACCATTACCCATCACTCCCCACCTATTCCCTCACCCATCACCCATCACCCCCCACCCATCACACCCCCACCCATTCACTCACCCATCACCCCACACCCATTACCCATCACCCCACCCATTCACTCACCCATTACCCATCACCCTACATCAAGGTTTCCTCAATTCTCGCAACCCACTTTTTTTTTCACAATTATCGCTAATAGGCTGCTAAAAAAAAGAAAAAAAAAGTGATCGAATCATCTCATAAGTGGGCTTATGACCTTCCCCTGGTCAACCCGGTTCCAAAAATGTGCCATATGAGGTGATTGCGCCACGGGGGCGGAACCTATACCACACCACACAACACACACACACACACACAGATAGACAGACAGACAGACAGACAGACAGACAGACAGACAGACAGACACACTTTCGCTTATATTATTATAGAAGACGAAACTCCATTACCAGAACCAGTAAACATGTATGCAGGACTCGAAAGGGATAGACTGGTAATAGGAGAGATAACAGTAGACGAAATATCAAAGTATTTGCTGAAACTTGACCCAGCAAAATCCGTGGGGGTGGACGAAATCTCGCCGCGACTATTTCGCGAATGTCACAGTCAACTTTCGCTCCCATTAAAGATTATTTTCAATAAATCGCTAAGTGATAAAAATGTTCCTAGTATGTGGAAATTAGCTAATGTTACACCGATATTCAAGAAAGGGAGTTAGAGCCTCGCAAGTAATTATCGCCCAATTAGTCTAATGTCCGTGATTGTTAAACTATTTGAGAAAATATTGCGGTATAAAATAGTCTTTTCTCGATGAAAATAACTCTATACTAAACTCCCAGCATGGATTTCGAAATAAGAGATCCTGCTTAACAAACCTACTGGATTTTCTTAATGTCATTTATTCAAACTGGGACGCTAAAATTCCCTCGGATGTAATATACCTTGATTTTCAGAAAGCCTTTGATACAGTTCCAATTAAGCGACTGTTGACCAAGCTAAGGGCACATGGCATAGGAGAGCAATTATGTTCATGGACTGGCGATAGGCTTTCAAATCGTAAACAACGGGTAGTAATAAATGGTGAGGCATCTGATTGGTTAGATGTCACTAGTGGGGTGCCTCAGGGCTCGGTCTTGGGTCCTACTTTTTTCTGATATATATCAACGATCTGGACTGCGGACTTGTATCTAAAATATCGAAATTTGCAGATGACACCAAATTAGGCGGTAAAGCATATACTAGAGAATACTGCGAACTCATACAAAGTGATCTCGACAAACTATCAGATTGGAGTGATATATGGCTATTAAAATTCAATTCTGATATATGTAAAGAAATGCATATAGGCAACGATAACCTCAAATATAACTATCAAATGCAAAATAAATCGTTAACTGAAGTACAACAGGAAAAGGATTTAGGTGTCATCATCAGTAATGATCTGAAAACCAGTCCGCATTGCCTAGCTGCCAGTAAAAAGGCAAATATGATGTTGGGCTTTATTAAACGTAACTTTGAACATAAAACTCCGAAAGTAATGACACAATTATACACGTCCTTGGTTAGGCCGCACCTGGAATATGCCGTTCAATTCTGGTCGCCCTGTTTCGTAAAAGATCAAGCCAAATTGGAATCAGTGCAAAGAAGAGCAACCAAACAAATTCCATCTCTGCAAAATTCATCTTATGAAGAGAGACTGCGGAAACTTAATATGTTTTCCTTAAAGGATCGTAGAATCCGTGGGGACTTGATAGAAACCTTTAAGATCCAAAAAGGTTTTGATGTCATTAATCAAGAGAACCTATTCGAGCTTTCAACTCAAGTGACAACAAGAAATAATGGTTTAAAACTAAACGGTCAACGTTGCATCACCGATCTCCGTAAAATTATTTCAATGTTAGAGTCGTTGATCGATGGAACAAGTTACCAGCAAATGTTGTCGGAGCCAACACAATAACTACATTCAAAAACAGACTTGACGCGCACTGTAAAGTAAATGGGTATTGATAGTGCGAATTCGTATCTAGTCCCCCGTATCGATTAGTTGTAGTGGTAGTGGTAGTTCTAGTTAGTATTTTTCATATCCTATCATTCTGCACTATGAAACTTCCATGTTCCTATCCTCTTTAGGGACATGGTATCATTTTCCAACTGTTTTCTTACAAGTAGTTGATAGTTAGTAGTATGTAGTTCAGCAGATACCCTCGCTATGGACCAATAGGTCTCCTGGTGTCTGTTACTCCTATGTAATCCTATGTAATCCTCCTCCTCCTCCTCCTCCTCCTCCTCCTCCTCCCCCGACCCCTTTATAGTGAATTTCCGGAGGACGAAAATAACGAAACCTAAGGGCAGCTTTTAACCATTTTATGACCCTGTCCACAGAGGGGACCGACTTTTGACCGCGTGGGACAAAACCAGAAACAAAATATCACAAGTTCTTTTTTTCCTTTTTTTTTCACATCACAAGGAACTGGCCAAGGGCACAACAAAAATGGGTAACACAAAGCCCGCTTAGTTGCAAGTCCCTATAAAGAAGACAGTAAGAGAATAAAATAAAAACAGAGGGGTAGGCCAATTTAGTTCGGGAGGTGTCTTATTACTCTTTTGAAAATAGTCATAGGAAAGTGGAAAAATAGAAACAGGAAGAGAGTTCCAGAGTTTACCAGTGAAGGGGATGAAAGAATAAAGATACTGATTAACTCTTGCATTAGGAAGATGGACAGAATAGGGATTAGAATGAGTAGAACGTCTTGTGCAGCGAGGCCGCGGGAGTGGGGGAGGCATGCAGTTAGCAAGTTCAGAAGAGCAGTGAGCATGAAAATAACGGTAGAAGAGAGCAAGAGAAGCAACATTGCGGCGGTGATTTAAAGATTGAAGACAGTCAGTCAGAGGAGAGGAGTTGATGAGACGAAAAGCTTTTGACTCAACTCTGTTTAGGAGAGCTGTTTGAGTGGATCCTCCCCAAACATGTGAGACATACTCCATACATGGGCGGATAAGGCCCCTGTAGAGAGCAAGCAATTGGGAGGGAGAAAAAAAAGGACGTAGACGCCACAGCACACCTAACTTCTTAGAAGCTGTTTTAGCAAGAGATGAGATGTGAGATTTCCAGTTTAGATTTTAGTAAAGGATAGTCCTAGAATGTTCATTGTAGAAGAAGGAGACATTTGAGTGTCATTGAAGAAAAGGGGATAGTTATCTGGTAGGTTATGTCGAGTAGATATATACACATCTATTTGTAAAACTCGAAATTAACTTTGTCATTATACCTGCATATCTTACTACATGTCTTAAGTGCAAGGGGAGGTTTGCAAAGCAGTATTTTATTAATTCCCTTACATGCAGGCTCTGTACGCTAACAGAGGAGCTTTGTACGATAACAAAGATATCGCAAGTGAGAGAAAGTCTCTTTCACAGACAATTTGAAGAGCTTCAGCGTAGTTATGATGTGTTAAAAGATTTTGTAATTTCCAATGTCGGCGAATCCACCTGTATGGTACCTCCCTCTACCACCCCTCCCTCCTTCTCCTCCCTCTTCCCTTCCTCCTCCTCCTTCTTCTCCCCTTCCCCCCTCATAAACTCTAGCTCTGCATCAGTTCCCACGCACCTCTATGCCTTGCGTTCCTCCTCCTCCTCCTCCTCCTCCCCCTCTTCTCCCACCCCTCCTCCCTTTCTCATTCCTTTACGCCAGCCACCTCCTCCCCCTCCTCTTCCTCTCCCTCCCCTACTCCAACCACTTCCTCCTCCACTCTCCTTCTCCTCCCCCTCCCCTACTCCAGCCACTTCCTCCTCACTCTCAATCAAGCATTGGGGGCATACGCCGGGGGGCGCGTCGCCTCTCCCACCCTACGACGCCACTCCCGGGGGTCACCACGCGCGAGCTCCCATGCAGGCTCCTTTCCCATACCAAGCAGCTCTCGACAAGAAACATCAACTTGCCCCAGCCACGAGCCTTGTCGGCGCCCCCTTGGCCTCCTCCACGCCGGATTGTCTCTTACAGATACAACCCGATGGGAAGGATCGGTTTCAGGGTAGCGTGCCATATGCCCATATAGCCGAAGTTGGCGCTGACGGACTATGCAGGTAATAAGCTCGATTCAGTCTCACGGTGCAATCGCTGATTTGACACGTAATCATCCCAGCGATACCCCATGATTCTGCGAAGACACTTATTACCAAAGGCATTGATTGTCTCTTCAAGTCACTATTTAGTGTCCATGTCTCACAACCATAGAGTAAGACAGGGATCACAAGCGACTTGAAGATCCGGATCCTTGTCCTCCTGCACAGGTACCGATAACGCCAAATACTCCCGCTGAGCGAGTCCATAACACCGTGGGCTATGCCAATCCGCCGTAAGACTTCTTGACGTGACCCGCCGTCATTATGGATTGCGCTACCAAGGTATGTAAAACTTTCCAAGATCTCAATGTCCTCGCCACACGCATGAACATACTGTACTGCTTCATCTATTAAGTCTCCAAATACCTGGTCCTTGGTCTTGAGCCAGGAGACCTCAAGTCCCAAAGGCTTTGCCTCCTCGTGCAGCGCCTCGACAGCCATCACCAGGACCTCCAGCGACTCAGCAAAGATTACTGCATCATCGGCAAAAACAAGATCAGTGATCTTGGTGTTGCCGACGGATGCTCCACAATCACTTTGATCTACAACCTTGTCCAATACCCAGTCCATACAAGTGTTGAAAAGTGATGGGGCAAGGACGCACCCTTGCCTCACTCCTGTATTCACAGGAAAGAAGCTGGATACACCTGCTCCACACTTCACAGCACTCTCAGTCCCAGAATACAGATCAGTTATCAAACCAATAGTCCTTGCAGGAATCCCTCGAAGTCGCAGAAGATCCCAGAGTGACTCACGATGCACTGAGTCAAACGCCTTCTTGAGATCAACATAGGCTGCAAGCATCCCCTGTCGAAACTCACGTCGGCTTTCCACCAGGACACGAAGCGCTAGGATACGGTCCGTTGTTGACTTACCAGGCGTGAACCCAGACTGCTGAGGTCTCTGATGCTTCACCAGATGACTGCGAATTCGTGTCAGCAATAGATGGGCAAGCACCTTGCCTCTCGCTCTCCATCAATCCTCAAGCATTTTTATGCCTTGCGTTCCTCCTCCTCCTCCTCCTCCTCCTCCTCCCCCTCTTCTTCCACCCCCTCCTCCCCTTCTCATTCCTTTACGCCAACCACCTCCTCCTCCTCCTCCTCCTCCTCCTCCTCCTCCTCCTCCTCCTCCTCCTCTACTCCAGCCACTTCCTCCTCCCCCTCTCCCTCGTCTTCTCTTCTACCCCTACTTCCTTCGTTCCAATAAAACGTGGTTCACGAAGAGCACCAGCAGTTAAGGCGTCCTTAACGATAAAAATCTTCAATAAATTTCAGGTTCTTGGCGAAATAAAGGAAGACGTTCATGAGACAAGATTGATCGGGGACTCCGTTATCCGAGGACAGCTAGTGGAGTTTTGTGGTAGGGTTACATGTGATAAAAGGAAGCGCTTCTGTTTCTCAGTAGCCAGACTCGACGACATCACTGCAGCCTGCGATGACGTCACCAAGGACACAAACGATAACACTCTCTATGTCATTCATGCAGGAACAAACGACGTGTACTGTAGCGGATCTGAAGAAATACAGGACAAGTACAGAAAGTTGATCCGGAAATTCATGACTGAAACTAATAATATAATTATTTCAGGAATTCTCCCCAGACTGGGAGTTGGCCAACGCTTTTCTGATAAAGCATTCAGCGTAAATATCCGGCTAAGGTCTCTTTGTGCACAGGAAAATGTAGACTTCGCAAACTTCTGGGATAATTTCTACGAGGACCCCATCCTGGTTGAGGATTCCATCCTGTTTGGGATGCCCGGACTCCAACCTCAGCCCCGTTGGTCATGCAGATTAGACGGCCTGCAAACGATACATTTCTTCTTACAGATAAAAAAAAACGACTAGCGAGCGGCAGTAGCAGCATCCCCTTTTACCCTTTCTTACCCCACAGCAACGCGGGTTTCACGATCTGTTTCCGCAAATACTAATCAAAGAAACTTAATCAAGCGCTCTGTTACAGTGGTCCCTAGTCATCCTGCCGGTAAACCCTCACGCAAGGTTACCAAAACTATTAAGGAACTTAAATTACTCTACACCAATGCCAGAAGCATTATTCTAGAGTGTAATGAATTATTGGCTTACGTCATTTCCGAAACGCCAGATATCGTTAGTATCACTGAGAGTTGGTTCAACACAAAAGATAAACATTTTGTTATCTGAAATAGCCATTCCAGGCTACAAGACATTCCTAAATTGTCGTACGCATAAAGCAGGTGGAGGTGTCATTCCTTACATTAAAGATGATTTGCAAGCAATCGAGATCGATAAAGTAAATCAAGATCATTATGACTTAGTCTACGCAAAGATTAAGCTTAACCCTTTCACGCACGAAAAGTTTAATAAGTTTTTCCGTCCACTGCAACATCCGTCTTATGCTCCCTACGGGGCCCTATCGAAATGTGCGGCGAATATTTTTTTTAGGTTATCAATTTGACCAACGAGTATTCTTTTTTCCTGGCATTATTATATATCATTGGTTTTGCAAGAGATTATTCTGCCTAATGAAAGAAAAAAATAACAAGAAATGCAAATAAATAGCGGAATTTACCGACTCCGAAAAAATATTGAGTAAAGAGAAATAAGAAATACTTACGTTCACCACTTCGAAGCTCGAAACCTCCTGAGTCAACTTTTTATTGTGTATATGCCAATAAAAGCGGATTTTTATGAGGATTCCAACGCTACCCTTATAATTTTCATATGGCCATTGTGGCCAGCTCGGGACACGTTTTAAAGGGTCGACAATACGCGCGCACAGGCTGCCTGCTGAGTGGAAACTGACACACAAACCGTTATCATTTCACATCCACCCACATGAGAGAGTTGACAATTAGTTTATTTTATAGGTCTACGTTGGATCTTTGACGAAGAAAATGTTGACGCAATTCTGATAAATACTTATTTTTTGGCGAATTTTAAACTTTTTTTTTACGCAATTCGCGTCAAAAGCTCAGATTGCAGACGGGCCCGTTTTGACGCGATCGCGTCACCGTACGTGAAAGGGTTAACGGTAAACTGCTAACTATTGGGACAATACATCGTCCTCCCAAATCAAATGCGGAACTAGATTGCCTCCTGTATGGCGAGATAAAGTCAGTTGTAAACAATAATAACGACACAATAATATGTGGAGATTTTAACCTACCGCGTATAAACTGGAATAATAATTCTGCTGATATTGAAGGTATGCGATTGCTTGATATGGTAAACGAAGTATATTTAAATCAGGTGGTCCGTGAGCCTACAAGGGATAATAGTATCCTAGATTTAGTTTTCACTACAGACATTGATCTGATTGATTACTGCGATATGAATGAATGGGAGCACGTCAGCCACGTACCCGGGTGGAGGCTTCCGTTCCACAGGGATCGGTCCTGGGCCCCATCCTGTGGAACATTTACTTCAATGACCTCCTCCAAAGCCTCCCTGTGGCGTCTGCCTATGCTGACGACTGCACCGTGTCCCACTCCTACACCAGAGAGGAGACTGCGAACGTGATAGATGCCACCAACCGTCAACTTGGTGACATCACGGCCTGGGGAAGACGGTGGCAAGTCAAGTTTGCTGCCGAGAAGACCCAGGCCATGGTTATATCACGTTCGAGGGAGGACCCCAGGCTACTCGAGGGGAAGCTGAAGTTTGGGGACGATACCCTTGCCATCAAGGACTCCATCAACATCCTGGGGCTGGAGATTGACTCCAGGCTCCGCTTTGACCGCCACCTGGAGACAGTGGCACGTCGAGCCTCCCTGAGGGTGACTCTCCTGCGCCGAGTGAGGCACCTGCTCGACGCTGATGGCCTCATGCGGCTGTATAAGGCCCAAGGGAGGCCCGTCATGGAGTACAGTCCTCTCACCTGGATGAGTAGTGCCCAGTGCCACCTGTCACTGCTGGAAAAAGTGCAGAGGCGTGCTGAGCGCCTCATACACCCAACCGACGACCAACATCACAGGGAACGTCGCCCGCGGCAACAGTGGCAGCAGCAGCAGCGACGACAACAACGACAACATCAGCTGCAGCTCCAACACCAGCAACAACAACAACAACAACGACTACAGCAGGAGCAGTGGCGGGATGATCCCCGCTCCCAGCTTGATAGTCTGGGGCACCAAAGGAGAGTCGGTGCCCTCACAGTGTTGCACAAAGCCCAGGTGCAACACTCTTCCCACCTTGCAGGACTTCGGGTCCCGTGGAGGAGGTCAGAGCGCGCTACGAGGACGGTAGCGTCAGGTGATCTCCACCTCGAGGCCCCGAGGACCCACACCGTGACGGGCCAGCGAGCCTTTACTTGGGCCACGGCGACACTGTGGAACACCTTCACGGTTGAGGTGGATGTCGTGGCCATGAACACCCAGCAGGTGAAGGTGGCGGCCCACAGATGGTGCCACTTACATCCGCCTTAGTGTCCGTAAGACGTAACACAGTGTCGTGTCAATAGTGATACATAGTGACACACACACATAGTGACACACATTGACACAGTTACGTGTAAATAGTGCGCCTGAAAAGTGCCTGTGACGGACAGTGACCCTCAGTCTGTAACATTATATATTTAGTTTATCCTATAAGGCATAGCTTTCAGATAGATGTCCCCGGAACAGGGGACATCTTTAGCTTCTGCCACCCATTGCCTTCAACAACCTCTTTGCTATTTGTAGCCCCATGTATACCATGTCAGTTGTTTAAATAAAAATAAAAAATAAAAATATATAGGTGAACATTTGGGAAACAGTGATCACAGGGTAATCAGATGCAGCATAAATTGCAACGTAGACATCACAGAAAATCTGTTATTAGTTCCCAATTATAATAAAGCAGAGTTCACGAAGATCAGCAGGGTACTAAGCGAAGTTGTTGATTGGATTGACCTACTAAATGGTAATAACGCCGAAAACATGTGTAATCTATTCACAAATAAACTCCAATCGGTTGTTGAAAAATATGTTCCCATGGTAAAGGGTCGGTCCCACTTACCCGGACTGGGCCCCGGACTACCCCCGGACGAAACTCCCCGGACGACCCCGGAAAACCCCGGACTGTCCATGGAAAAATGGAGATATTTGCGAAAACGTGTTGCGGTCCCACTTTCCCGGACTACCCCCGGACGAGCCCCGGACGAGCCCCGGGCTGCCTTTTTAAACCATTTTGTTGGTGTTTTTTTACACCTTTTTATATTTTTTTTATGGTCTTTTTTAGACCTTTTTTTTGGTGTTTTCTTACACCTTTTTATATTTTTTTTGGCTCTTTTTTTTCCATAGACACTGCATGGCTTACAAACATTTATTCACATATAGTAAGCAATTTCGTTACAATTATTAAATACTACATTTATACGTTTGACATGACACATATCAAACAGTAATACATTTCAAAGTTCATATCATGTTCATCTGCCAAGGCATGGATCCCGCTTCTGACCAATAGTACGCGCTGAGATATTGTCTTTGATGTTTTGCAGCTGTCGCCATGCGGTTGCCTCGAGCTCCAAACATGCCGACGAGAGGGTTGTTTTCTCTCCACGCTCCACCGATGATGTTGTTACTGGAGTCGCACTGGTCTATGTCGGCGTTTTGTTGAGAAGGGTACCGCAGTCTCATCAAGTTATGTAGACAGATGCATGCCAAAACTATGGCTTCCATGTTCTTCGGTTTCTGTTTAAGGGTAGTCAGCAAACACTGGTATCGATGAGCTAAGATACCAAAGGCATTCTCGACGATTCTTCGCGCTCTTGACAGTCTGTAATTGAAAATTCGCTCTACGTCAGTAAGTTGTCGCTTCGAGAAAGGCTTCATCAACCAGGTCCTTAATGCGAAGGCGTCATCGGCCGCTATGAAGAAAGGCATGTCTTTGTCGTCAATAGGTAATGGTGTTGCTGCTGGAACCCCGATGGTGTCATTCTCCATACCGTCGCTCAGCTCAAACCGGTTGAAAACTTGGGCGTCTCCTGCAGATCTATTGCTCCCAACCTGCACCCATGAGAACTTGTAGTCTCCGTCGACTAGTGCCATCAGTATAACGGAGTGGAAGCCCTTGTAGTTGTAGTACTCGGATCCACCATTTATAGGACACTTGATAGCTATATGCTTGCCATCAAGTGCACCTAGGCAATGATGGAGCTGCCATCTCCTCGAAAACTGGTCTGCGATCCTGGTCCATTGCTCTTCTGTAGTGGGACACTCGATGACCTCTGCAGCATACTCAGCTATTATAGCTTCACACACTTCTCGGATCACTTTCGATATGGTGTTGTGTGGGACTCTGAAGCCATACATCATGGAATGATAGTTGTCACCAGACGCCAGGTACCGAATAGTAATTGCCAACTTCAAGTCAGACAACAACGACTAGCTGCAGAATGTATCAGGTTTCTTCAGTCTTGGCGTCAGGCGGTCCACGAGTTCTTGGAATATGGCAGGATCCATCCTCAGGAAATTCTTGAAGGACCGCACATCTTATATCCGCAATTCTTCTATAAGACGATCGTACTGGCCCAGTAGAGGTCTCCTAAGTACCCAAGGCCGCACCCAGACAGTCCTTCTTCTTCTCGTCTTCGTCATGGCTCTTATATGTTTCTGTGTAACTTGCAGCATCAGCATGTTGTTGACATTTTCTTCGTGGTGCAGCTGCAGTTGCCAGTTGAGCAACTGCAGCTGGTTTCTCTGTTGGTTGACGATGTTTTCCATGCTGTGTCTCAATTCGAAGTGATGAAGATCCAGAGATGTGCTTTTCTTTTATACACTTTTATGCCGGACTGTCCCGGACTCTCACGGACGAGCCACGGAATGTCACGGACTACTTACGGACTGTCACGGACTGCACACAGACCACTCCCGGACTACCCGGACTAGCCACGGTGTACCCCCGGACCGTCCCGGAGTAGCAACGGATGCGAAAGCTCCCCGGTTGACCCACGAACGAGCCCCGGAATGCCCCGGACGTTACCGGATGACCCACGGACAACTCATGGAGCACCCAGGACGAGCCAAGGTCGGCGATTATATCCAATCCATCCGGACGAGGCGATTATAGTCCCGGATTGCTTTACTCCCCGGATCACCCCGGATGTTTTAAACATTTTAAAACTTCCGTGACCGAGCCCGGACAGCCCCGGAGCGTCCCGGATTTTGGCCGAGTTCCACGGATGAGCTACGGACGAGTCCCGGAACATCCCGGACATTCAAGGACGAGCCACGGAACACCCAGGATGACCCCGGACGGACGGTCCGGGGTAGTCCGGGGCCCAGTCCGGGTAAGTGGGACTGACCCTTAAGAAAACGTTTGAATAACATAAACAGACCCTGTTGAATGACTAATGAGATTCAACAAATCATCGGCAGAAAGCGCCGAGCGTATAAAGTTTACAAACGATCAAATGCGGACTGCGATTATAGAGATTACAATTACGTAAAGCGTCGTTGTAAAGGATTAAGTAAGTCTAAAAAGAGCGAGTATGAAGAAAAAATTGCAAAGGAATCCAAATCAAACCAGAAAAGGTTCTTTCAATACGTTCGAAGTAAGAAAAATGTCAAAACATGTATTGGGCCACTGAAAGATAACAACAACATCTTGGTAAATGATAATAAGAATATGGCGTCCGTACTCAATGACTACTTTAATGTAGTTTTTATTAAAGAAGACGAAGCTCCATTATCAGAACCAGTAAACATGTTTGCGGGACTCGAAAGTGATAGATTGGTAATAGGAGAGATAACAGTAGACGAAATATCAAAGTATTTGCAGAAACTTGACCCAGCAAAATCCGTGGGGGTTGACGAAATCTCACCGAGATTACTTCGCGAATGTCATAGACAAGTTTCGCTCCCATTAAAGACTATTTTCAACAAATCACTAATGGACAAAAATGTTCCCAGTATGTGGAAATTAGCTAATGTTACACCAATATTCAAGAAAGGGAGTAAGAGCCTCGCAAGTAATTATCGCCCAATTAGTCTAACGTGTGTGATTGTTAAACTATTTGAGAAAATATTGCGGGTTAAAATAGCGTCTATTCTCGATGAAAATAACTCAATATTAAACTCCTAGCATGGATTTCGTAATAAGAGATCCTGCTTAACATACCTACTCAATTTTTTCAATGTCATTTATTCAAACTTGGACGCTAAAATTCCCTCGGATATAATATACCTTGATTTTCAGAAAGCCTTCGATACAATTCCCCATAAGCGAGTTTTGACCAAGCTAAAGGGCACATGGCTTAGGAGAGCAGTTATGTACATGGATTGGCGATTGGCCTTCAAATCGTAAACAACGGGTAGTAATAAATGGCGAGGCATCTGATTGGTTAGATGTTACTAGTGGGGTGCCTCAGGGCTCAGTCCTGGGCCGGTATTACCAAAGAGATCATAGTTAAGAACGTTTATCATAGAAGGACAAAATGGCCCATTTTAGTCACAACTGGCTGGCGGA
>JACEEZ010019146.1:45000-52500 GCA_016584305.1 Chionoecetes opilio
CCAAGAAAACAGAGTCATAACAGAGCCTCATCAAAAGGTAAGCAACAGGTAGGTACGTAATGTGTCCCTACCACTTGCTTACTTCTTAATGAGACTCTGCTGTAACTGTTTTCCTGGTTTAGAAGCCTCTGCACATCAACCATCACCTCAGGTCTTCTCTATGTTGTTAGCGAGAACGGAAATATAGCACCTGAAATGTCAATTTCGCCCAAAACAACTCGACATTTTTTCATCGTCGTAGTCTTCTCTTTGTAAGTTGTACATATTCGTGGTTATGATAGTATTAAAATACCTTATTAATTGAGTTCCTTTTGTTGTCTTTCCTCATAATAAGTAGTGGTACATCATAGTTTAAGTGTTACTTGACGAGCCAATGCATACTCTAAGACCATAACCTAACCTAACCAACATAACTAACCTTTGCCTAGATGTATCTTATTACTCCATCCATAAACAAGTTGCATAACCACGGTGACATTACCCATCCTTGTCTCATGGTACTGTTGTCTACCGAAATTTTCATCCCTACACAAATCGGGAAAGCTCGTCGACGGTAATAGGTAGGTTAGATTTTGCTTTGATTTATCTTATTACTCCATCCATAAACAAGTTGCATAACCACGGTGACATTACCCATCTTTGCTTCATGGTACCTGGTACTCTCGTCTACCAAAATGCTCGTCCCTACACAAATCGGTAAAACTCGCCGACGGTAATGGTTAGGTTAAGTTACCATTAGGTAACCTAAGGTTACCTAGCCTGTGGTAAATGTGGTATAATTCCAGGGCTGTGATTAACTAGATTGGCACTGTTGTTACCAGGTTGGCTTATATTTAGCTTCATTGAGTCATCATGTACTCCACATTGATGAGGCAAACTGTATGATAAAATCATAATTGGAAGAGTACAAAAAATCACAACTGGCAAGGTTAGTGAGGAGCAATGCAGATTTAGAACTGGGAAGGGTTGTGTAGATCAGATCTTAGATATGCGAAAGATAATTAAAACAATGCTAGCAAAATACAAGAAGATGTATGCTGCATTCATGGATTTAGAGAAAGCGTAGATAAATATCCAGATGAACACCGAACTCAATTTGGTGGACGATTTTTTTTTTCTGGTGTGTTTTTATGTTTTTGGAATGAATCTGCTAACCCAGTGGTTCCCAAACCCGGGGTCGCGGCCCCAAATGGGGTTGCAAGCATCATCACATAGGGTCGTAGGGAGTTCATGGGGTCGATGGGGTTGCAAGTGTTTTAGCAAGGGCCACAGCCGCTATAATTGGACAGGTGTCATGGGGAAACTACTGGTTGGGTCTGGGGATTAGCGCGGTCAACTTTTTTTTTTAATATGCAGTCATTAAAACGGGCTGAGGGTGTGGGACCCTGACCTCATATACCATGTGAGGTCAGGGACCGGATTAACGCAGGTACCTCTTGGCTCTCTTGGCCCAAGCTTCAGCCCTACTGACAACTCAGTTTGCCACAGTCCCACACTGAAGGTTCAGCTGCAGTGGAATACGTAACTGTTATAGCATTTCAGATATAATTATATAATTGCAATCGATTACTGATTGATATGATATACGTTGTTTTATCAAATTCAAAAAAATAATTACACCCCAGTCAATATAAAATTTATTAAAAGATAATGTACACAAGTCACATATGAAATATGACTTATGTACCTTGTATAGAAAATTAATTCAATGATGATGCATACATGCTTAAACATCCTTAAGATGTCAAAACTGTAGCTTAGGACATTGTTATATTGCTGATGTATATAATAACACACCAGGTATAGAAAGTAAATGATGGATATAAACATGTCACATATTAAACAAAATAGTTATAACATTATTTTTGACAGTGTTTACTTTTATACGATTTTGTTATGTAATAAATATCCGTATTTGTATATACTGAAATACATACGTATAAAAACTTCACTATTTATTCTTCCTCACTATATGTATATATATATATATATATATATATATATATATATATATATATATATATATATATATATTATATATATATATATATATATATATATATATATATATATATATATATATATATATATATATATATATATATATATATATATATATATATATATATATATATATTGTTCACCTTAAATCCTAAATGACTTGGGGTCGCACTGGATAGGCAACAACACCAGATGGGGTCACATTGGAAATTTTTGGGAACCCCTGTGCTAACCGCTAACCCCTAGGCAGTTCACCTGACGTCTCCGTGGAGTGAGGTTGTGTTTTGGTTGAGCTCTCGGGATTAGAATGGCTACGTCTGTGATGGAGAGTGTTGTGGAGGCGGAGAGAGAAGTGGTGTTGTGTGCTTCTGCTGGGGTTGTGAGTGGTAGTGTGGTAGGAGTGAAGGAGGCTGAGGTTAAAACTAGTGTGGTAGAGGGAGAGAGAAGGGTCGAGGGAGAGTGTAGTGAAGGGTGTGGAGATGCGCTTAAGACTATTCTGGAGGCGATCGAAGACCTGAAAATGAGCTTTGCTAGTCAAGTGAACGAATTTAAAAGCGTTGTGAAGAAGCAGGAAATAGAGATACGTTCTCTTAAGTGTGGAGGTGAAGGTCCAAGTGGAGTGAGTGGAATGGCACATGCGAGGGATGTACCTGTAGGGGTACCAGAGCGAGATGTGACTCGAGCGACTACTAAGGCCACCAGTAAGTCACCAGGGATTGGTGCTTGGAAGGTAGTTGATCATGGAGCCCGCCCGAAGGATAAAAAGGTAAACAATGACCATGTTGTGTGCACGAACCCATTTCAGGTACTCTCGGGGCTGCAAGAGGGAGATACAGAGGTAAGGAAGGTGGACGATACATCATTAACCGAAGGTAAAATCTTGGTTGTTGGTGACAGTCAGGTTAGGCATCTTGACAGCAGGCTCTGTGATAGGGAAGGGATGCGCATGAAATCGGTGAGTTATCCAGGGAAGGGGATAGGTTATGTTAGTGACAAGATAGTTGAGTGCATGGCGGACCAAGGGAAAAAGCCCATCGTCTGCCTGAGCGCTTGGGGAAATGATGTTGAGTGTGTAAGAAGTGAGGAATTGCTACGGCGGTTCAAGGAAGCTGTAGGTAAAGTTAGGGACAGGGGTGGGTTCCCTGTGGTGTGTGGTGTCCTTCCAAGACGCTTTGTTGACGACTTGTGGTACTCCAGGGCTATTGCATTGAATTGCCGGCTGGCAGTCATTGCAAAGACAATGGTTGGGCCTTTGTAGACAGCTGGGACCTCTTTTTCGGTCATAACCACCTCTACCGCAGGGATGGGGTGCACTTTTCGAGGAAAGGAGTTCAGATCTTGTCTGAATCCCTTGCAAGGGAGGTAGATGCACTGCAGGCTTTTTTAAGACAGTGAACCGGGGTTTAGACACGGGTGTCGGGGAAAAGGAAACTTGCGACACTAGGAGGAGTATCAGAAAGCAGGGAACTAAAGTGATTCGTAAGAAGAGAGAGAGGTGGGGCTTAGTTAAAGATAAAGGGAAAATTGGCAAAAAGAAGAGGAGTTGCTTGAAGGTTTACTATGCAAACTGTAGGAGTATTTTAAAAAAGATAGATTTCCTGAGAGGAATACAATTAATAGTGTAGAGGATTTTGATATAATAGCATTAACAGAAACATGGTTGGATATGTCAGGAAAGGTATTTGATCCGGAAGTCGAGATAGCTGGGTATAAGTTATTTCACAAGGACAGGGTAGGCAGACGAGGTGGAGGAGTTGCGCCTTATGCAAGAGATGCATTGCAGTGTTGTGTTAATAATGTTATAAAAACAGAGGACAGCATAGAGTCTATATGGGTAGAGGTTATAGTGCATGGGCCAAATTTACCCACCATGCACAAACCCCACAACAGTCTGGGACCAACTTTTTTTTGTTCTCTGAACCTTTCTGAACAAGAACAATTGAAGCCAACAGAAAAATATAGGGACTCACTACCCGATATTTGATGGTACCCCCAAAACATCAATTATCACTGTCCATTTTTTTAGCTCTCCGGCGTCTGGCGGACTTAATATAGGTCTGAAGGCAATTTCGAGGCCACACATCCGTTACAGTTTTTTGAGCTCTACAACTTTGTCTTCAGTACAAAAAAATCAATCTCGAACGTAAGGGGCTTTTCTGTGAGTGTAAAGTGTCACGAAGTGGCTTTCAGCTGAGCTACCTGGCGTCTGGCGGACTTAATGTAGGTCTGAAGGCAATTTTGAGGCCACTTTCCGATAGAGTTTTTTAAGTTCTACAACTTTGTCTTCATTGAATTTTGTTCAATCTTGAACGTAAATGGCTTTTTTGGAACAAAAACCCCCCTGACACTGCCCCGCACCGCCAGTGTCAGGGAGGTTTTTGTTCCAAAAAAGCCATTTACGTTTGAGATAAAAAAAAATTACTGAAGACAAAGTTGTAGAGCTCAAAAAAAAACTTTATCAGAAGTGTTGCCTCGAAATTGAAAAAAAATGTACTGAAGACAAAGTTGTAGAGCTAAAAAAAAAAATTTCGGAAGTGTTGCCGCGAAATTGCCTTCAGACCTACATTAAGTCCGCCAGACGCCAGGTAGCTCACTTCACATACATTATCGCCTTGTTTCAACGTCGTTTATTAGACGTCCAACTCAACAGGAACTAAGTGATTCACGGAGAGATGCCACCGAGCGCCTAACTTCTGATCCTTCTATACTTTCTGATTGGGTCACTTAGTTCCTGTTGAGTTGGACGTCTAATAAACGACGTTGAAACAAGGCGATAATGTATGTGAAGTGAGCTACCTGGCGTCTGGCGGACTTAATGTAGGTCTGAAGGCAGTTTTGAGGCAACACTTCCGATATAATTTTTTGAGCTCTACAACTTTGTCTTCAGTGAAATTTTTTCAATCTCAAACGTAAATGGCTTTTTTGGAACAAAAACCCCCCTGACACTGGCGGTGCGGGGCAGTGTCAGGGGGGTTTTGTTCCAAAAAAGCCATTTACGTTCAAGATTGAAAAAAAATTCACTGAAGACAAAGTTGTAGAACTTAAAAAATTCTATCGGAAGGTAGGACTCAAAATTGCCTTCAGACCTACATTAAGTCCGTCAGACGCCAGGTAGCTCAGCTGAAAGCCACTTCGTGACACTTTACACTCACAGAAAAGCCCCTTACGTTCGAGATTGATTTTTTTGTACTGAAGACAAAGTTGTAGAGCTCAAAAAACTGTAACGGATGTGTGGCCTCGAAATTGCCTTCAGACCTATATTAAGTCCGCCAGACGCCGGAAACCTAAAAAAATGGACAGTGAAAATTGATGTTTTGGGGGTACCATCAACTATCGGGTAGTGAGTCCCTATATTTTTCTGTTGGCATAAATTTTTCTTGTTCGGAAAGGTTCAGAGAACAAAATAAAGCTGGTCTCAGACTGTTATGGGGTGGGTGCACGGTGGGTAAATCTGGCCCATGCACTATTACGGAGGGAACTGAAAAAATGGTTTTGGGTGTAGTGTATAGGCCTCCAAACTTATGTAAAGAGGATTCAGCTCCTATATGGGAAGAAATAAACAAGACCTGCTGTATAATCGACTATGCGTGGTGTGAGATTTTAATCTTAGGAATATAGACTGGGATTTAATCATAGGTGACAGCGACGCAGATGAATTATTAAATATAATCCAAGATAACTTCCTAGGTCAAGCAATCAAGGAGCCTACTAGAGGAGATAATATTCTAGATCTATTGCTGACAAATAGAGACGATTTAGTTACAAATGTGGAGGTCGGTGGGAATTTAGATAATAGCGACCATTATGAGATCAGATTTAGCTTAAAATGGGAAGTTGGAAAAATAAGTGGCAATAAGCATCGAATGCCTAATTTCAGAAAGGCCAATTATGCAGGATTAAGAAGACACCTGGAGGTTATTAATAAGAGGTGTGGGATAGAGGGGAAGAAGTTTTCCCAGAATAAGGACAGGGCGATGACAGCTGGAAAGGCCAATTATGAAGGATTAGGAAGGCACCTGGAGGTAATTGGCGCAGTTAGATATGGAAGTGAGGTCAGGGCTGAGGAGGTAATTAGAGAGGTTAGAAATGGAAGTGAGGATGGGGCTGAGGAGGATTATACCTCATTTGTAAGGAATATAATTGACGGACAGAAAATAAATATTTCTTACAGGGAAATAAGGTCCAGTAAGAGTGATCCAAAATGGATATCCACCAATTTAAAACACAACATTGGAGTGAAAAGAAACATTTATTTAAGGTTCAAGGTAGGATTGGTAAGCAAAGAACAGTATAACGTGATGGCAAGGACAGTGAAGAAATTAACTCGAGTTGCTAAGAACAATTATGAGATTCAAGTAGCAGGACAGGCGAAAAGGGACCCAAAGGGGTTCTATCAGGTATATAAAACAAGGACAAGGGAATTAGTTGGGTCGTTAACGTCAGGACAGGGTGAGGTCTTAAATACGGATAAGGATATGTGTAAGAGTCTAAATGATTATTTCTTAAGTGTTTTTACGGAGGAGGATACACAGACGATACATGATAGTGAGCAGATGTTCAAAGGAAGCGATAAGGAGAAACTCAAAGATATTGTGATAACTAGGGAAATGGTGGAAGAAGGTATAGATAAAATGAAAAATTTTAAATCGCCAGGACCAGATGAAGTGTATCCCAGGGTATTAAAGGGATGCAAGGAGGTTGTTAGTGAGTCGTTAGTGCACATTTTTAGGAAATCGGTTGAGATAGGCGATGTGCCATTATTGTGGAGGAAAGGAAATGTTGTTCCCATATTTAAGAAGGGAGACAGAGGACTAAAGTCAAATTATAGACCCGTAAGTCTAACATCAGTGGTGGGTAAGTTATTGGAATCTATTATTGCAAAAAACAATAGAGAGCACATAGATAAACATAGTTTGATCAATGATTCACAACATGGATTAAACATTCACTCATACAGCTCTCCTAAATAGGTTTGAGTCAAAAGCTTTTCGTCTCATCAACTCCTCTCCTCTGACTGACTTTCTTCAATCTTTAAATCACCGCCGCAATGTTGCTTCTCTTGCTCTCTTCTACCGTTATTTTCATGCTCACTGCTCTTCTGAACTTGCTAACTGCATACCTCCCCCACTCCCGCGGCCTCGCTGCACAAGACTTCTACTCATTTTAATCTAATCCTTATTCTGTCCATCTTCCTAATGCAAGAGTTAATCAGTATCTTTACTCTTTCCTCCCTTTCACTGGTAAAGTCTGGAACTCTATTCCTGTTTCTATTTTTCCACTTTCCTATGACTTAAATCTTTTCAAAAGAAGAGTAACAATACACCTCCCGAACTAGATTGGCCTACCTCTCTGTTTGTATTTTATTCTCCTACTGTCTTCTTTATAGGGACTGGCAACTAAGCGGGCTTTGTGTTACCCATTTTTGTTGTGCCCTTGGCCAGCTCCTTGCGATGTAAGAAAAAAAAAAAAAAGGGATTCACCAAGGGTAGGTCATGTCTC
>JACEEZ010019147.1:8336-22270 GCA_016584305.1 Chionoecetes opilio
ACCCTTGAAAAATAGAATCAACGCATTTGGCCAATGGTTATTCCTAAAACGATGCGGACAGAGCGAAATATATTGAAACAAACAAAAATCCTCCTAAAATTGATGTAGAAATAAAATTACTGATATGTAAAGGACAAATAGATGGCATTACTAGCTTAAAAAAAAAAAAAAAAAAAATAAATAGGCTATCAAAACAGCCTAAGCCTATCTTTTTAAACAGGTTTCCGGGATATAAAAATATCTCCATGTCCTAGAGCAACATTTTTAGGCAGGAAAAATTAGTCAGTGTCTCAGAAAATAACCGCACAGTCCTCGTCCATTTTTTACCGCCGTATCTTTCGCGGCGGCTTTAGGAATACTGGTACGTATCTTTAGACACTATCACTAAATCTGCATAAAAGTGTCCGCGGCAAGGGAAGAACAGAGGCGATGCAGGTCACAAGAGGAAGAAGAGTGTGGCGGATGTAAACCCTTGTCTCTCGCCTCCCTATAAACAACATGTTATTATCTCCTAAAGTAATGATTTGCGACGGAAGTTCATAGAGAATGTGTAACGAGAGAAATTACATTAATAGGGGAAGAGATGAAATAACATATAAGTATCAATAAGCTAACGAGGAATTTTCGTCCACGCCTCAGTCCTGAATCACTGGTTAGGCTTATATTTTAAGCCAGTAGTAATTAGACACGTAGCGAAACAAAGTGAGAAAGGGGGTTCTACATTAGGATAACCTTAGAAGCAGCTAGACGTTCACTGAGTTAAGTCGCCTGTGGGGAGGTGATATTCTCGCCCTTGGTAAAGGTATGTTATAAAATATTTGTTAGCTAGAGATGTAGGTGTGACTTACTTGTGATTCCTTTTGTTGACATAAGGACTAATGAATTGTATTACCTAGGGCCCCAAGGTAGGAGCCGTTGGCGGACCTGGTGGCCAAGCGGTCACAAATTAGCAGAGGGGGCAACTACAACATATTACAGCCAGCCGTGTGAGGCCAAGGAGAAAGAAGGGAACAGAAAAATGAGTGAGAGGGAAACTTTGGAAGTGGGATAGACTACATTAGTATAGGACAACGGCTTGAGCACTGTAGGCATGTGTATCGTTAAAGTGGTAACAGTGCGACTGAAGTTACCAGAGATAGTATACTATATTAGGATAACGACTTGAGCATTACGCGTGCGTATCGTTAGGGGAGAAGAAGACTTAGAATTAAGACAACTTGTGAATGTATAATTATTATAATATTACAAGCAAAGGGAGAAATATATTGATGATTATTTATTAACGAATTATTATTTAGATCCAAACAGTACTCACCTTTTTCTCACATCTTTTATTTTTATTCATTTATATTTTTTTTTCCCACTTGATGTGGGTGGTGGCAGCAGAGTAACCAGGACTGTGGAGCACACATTCAAAGGGGGCACCACATAATGGTGACAGCGGTTTGGATCCATTCGATGGATCCAAAATCCAATTAGAACAAGAAGTGGAAAGAACGGAAGAGACTCAAGTTATTGTTGAGAAATAAGGGGGAGGAGCAGGAAGTTAGGAGACCAGTGAGGTCTTCTAATAAATAAAGCCTCGAGATGTAAGAGTGCTGAACCTCGGGGATTTACAAGGTATCGAAGCAGAGGGAAGGTTGACAGTTTTCCTTTCCCAGGTAGAAAGTTGTTCAGAGGATTTAGAGGAGCGAAAGAGAATACTTATGACTAGAGTAGATCCGCAGTTAGCATTATTGATACAGAATGCCCTCAGTCAGCATGATTTTAGATCATGGAACACCTTAACTTATTGGTTATGCGAAGAACTAACAGACAATAATGTCGACATAATCCTTAACAGTATTTCTGAAGTCAAGTATGACTGGATGGAAGATCCACAAGACTTTGCAAATAAACTCAAATGCAAATACGCCATACTGGAAGCGAAGTCAAAACATCCAGGAGAAATTCCCCGTAGGGATAAAATCATTAAAACTAAACTGTTAAGAGGATTACCAAACCACAGTAAAGAGAAATTAGAGCTTTTTATAGTGAAGACCGAGAGGGCCATCATTATCGGAAGAGAGACTATAGGATACGGGGTAAACCAGCCCCGGCAATTATCAGAAATAACACCCGCTTCCCAGAGTAGTTCTCCCAATAAACAGGAACAGTCACAGGGACTGTCAGCTAGTCAGTCAGAGGTAAGAGAACTGCAAGCACAGATGGGAGGAATGGGGAGAGAATTACAAGATTTGGTAGTAGGTAACGACCAGCAACTACCCCAGTTCAGATTGGAGAAAGAGTTCCCAGACGTTTTGCCCCTACTGTAGAATGAACAACCACTCAATCGCAGACTGTCGAAGGAAGCCAAGTAGCAACGCTTGTTTCGATTGTTGGAGAGTAGGATGTAGGAGAGGCAGTTCAAGTTGTCCTGGGAGGAAAGTGAACTCCAGATGACTAGTTAAACATCGGTCCCCAATAATCCCCTTAGCCATTAATGATCACGTCATGGAAGTTTTATTAGACACAGGAAGCGAATATTCACTTATAAAAAAGAGCGCAGCTTTAGATTTACAACTTAAAATAAGAACCCACAGTAACATCCCTAGTTTAACCGGTATAACGGGCAAGGAGTTGAGAATCTTAGGTCAAGTAAGAGTAAAAATACCCTTAGGAATAGATAGAACAATAGAAGTGTTGATGTTAGTTGTTCCAGATCAGTATTTATCCACCCAAGCCCTGATAGGGATGAACATAATAGGACTAGAAGAAATAACTATAAATTACAAACAAAAGAAAGTCATGTGGGCTAACCTAAATTATCCCTTAAATTTTGTTAAACACCGATACGGTACCATCAGAGCAGTTAAGAGTGAAAAGTGCAAAGAGGAGGTGCATAAATCAAGCTGTCATATAAGGATACAGCAAAGTGTGACCATAAGACCAGAAAGAACTCAATGGTTAGAATTGTCAGTGGACGAGGTAGAGGGAACCACTCTCTTGGTGGACACAAATAAACAAGTGCAAAATATAGCACCTGTATGCGTCCAGGTTACAAAAGAAAGAGCTGTCTTTCTACCAATAATTAATAACAGTAGTGGACAGCTGAAGTTACGTCCTGGTACAATTTTAGCTAAATATAGAGTAGTAAACTCAGAAGAAATTCAAGAACAGCAAGTTACGGCCGGAACACGTTGTCTCACCACTAGGATGAGTAACGCAATGTTACCCGATAGTGATGGTAGCGAGGGTAATGGTACTCGACCGGAACGAATACAGGCAATTCTAGAAAAAGGAGACTGGAAACACTTAAGTGAACAGGAGAGACACCATCTTTTCGCCTTGATAAAAGAGCATCATGAACTATTTATCTTAGATGCAGGAGAACTAGGCACCATGAAAACTGAACCCGCTCATATTCAGGTGTTAGATCCAAAACCGTGTAGAGGAGTTACATATAGGTATCCGGAGAAAGTTAAAGAACTAATAGCTAAAATGTTGAGAGAAATGGAAGAGAAGGACATAATAGAAAATTCCACAGCTGCGTGGTTAAGTCCTATAGTACTGGTTAACAAGCCGAATGGGGAAAAAAGGATGTGTCTAGACATAGACCACTGTATACCTGGACTGCTCACGAGACAATGTTTTTAATTGCGGGGCTGCATAGGGGCCTGCGGGGCGCCCGACAAAGAGATATAGGGGTCTATGGACTATCATATAGACTGGTTTATCAGTATATATGATATACTGTAATCTTCGTAAATGTTTGTTCTATAATATTATCAAATAAAAAACAGTAAAACACGCTAAAGAAATGCCATTACGAGACTATGAAGATATATGCATGAACTTAATATTCACTTAACTCTTCGCCATTTAAAACTTTGCGAGTCAACTTTTATCATGAAGGGTATCAATAGAAGCGCAATTTTATTAGCTTTCCATTGCTATATTTCGTTATCTGATAAATGAATTAGAACCATGCATAAATTAGCGTTAACTAAATAAATAAAATCATCAATCGGGTAATTTTCCCGATTGATGAGGTTATTTATTTACTTATATATTTCGTTTTCTGATAAATGAATTAGTATCATGTATAAATTAGCGTTGACTAAATAAATAACCTCATCAATCGGAAAAATTACCCGAATGATGATTTTATTTATTTAGTTAACGCTAATTTATGCATGGTTCTAATTAATTCATCAGATAACGAAATATAGTAATGGAAAGCTAATACAATTGCGCTTCTATTGATACCCTTCATGATAAAAGTTGACTCGCAAAGTTTTAAATGGCGAAGAGTTAAAGTTGAAGTTCATGCATATTTCTTCAGTCTCGTAATGGCATTTCTTTACCGTGTTTTACTGATTTTTATTTGATAATATTATAGAACAAACATTTACGAAGATTACAGTATATCATATATACTGATAAACCAGTCTATATGATCCGTATATATATATATATATATATATATATATATATATATATATTATATATATATAATATATAGATATATATTATATATATATATATATATATATAATATATATATATATATATATATATATATATATATTATATATATAATATATATATATATATATATATATATATAATATATATATATATATATATATATATATAATATATATATATATATATTATATATAATTATATATATTTATATTAATTATATATATATATATATATATAATATATACTATATATATATATATATATATATATATATCTAATATATATATATATATATATAATATATATATATATATATATATATATATATATTAATAATATATATATATATATATATGAATCCGAGGGCCCTCCGATTACAGGCCCTTGTGCGACAGGCCGATATTCCGTGCGCAGTCCAGGTATTTCAGTGGTCTATGGTCTATAGTCCAGTCAAAATAAAAAAAAAAAAACCTTTACCTGAAAAAATTTCCCCAAGAAAGCGTTTTATTTTTTTTTTTTTGGTTTGATTACAGTGGGAAAAAAACATACTAAAATTTTCCCAAAAAAATTGGTTCCCACAAAGGGTCAATGGAGTCAAAGAATATGGCCCCCAAAGTTTAAAAAAAAAAAAAAAAATGTTAAGGGGATTTTCCACTATCGGGAAATTTTTTTTTTATTAAACCTACAAAACGTGAAAGTTGGTTAATACGTAAAATTTAATTCTAAGAACTTTTTTTTCCTGAAAAAAAAAGATTTTCCTATAGAAAACAAATTACGGATAAAAAAAACGGATTTTGGGGGGGGGGTTTCCAAACCCTACCCCCCCTTGAGTTTTTGACGGGGGCGAATAGGGTTATATTGGAGGGGAAAAGACTTGGGCTACAAATTTAAGTAACATTTTTTTATTTTCTCCTCTGAAAAAAAAAAAAAAACAGTAAACAAACAAAGCACAATGATGCTGCTATAAAAAAAACAGAGTTCAAAAGCCAGTACCAAGGAGTACCAGAAGTGGAAATAATGTTTTGACGGGGTCTCTTCTCCATCGACTGAAGGGGTCAAAAGGGAAAGCATATTGTTCAATCGCTGACGATAGCATCTTTCACAGTAAAGCACAGGTAAGGCTACGAAAAATTTTTTGAGGGTTTACATTGGGGGACCAAACACTAAGGACATTACCCATCAGAGCGGCCCCCAAAAATCGAAAAAAGTAACAAAGTGAACTTTGGGGAAGGGAACAAAATTTTGTCGGGAAAAAGGAGGATTTCCTTTTCTAATGTGGGAAAAAAACAGTTCTTATCAATCTGATTTCAAACGCATGAAGGACAGAGGTTGCAACGTAAACAATCAGAGGGGGATGCAGATGTGGAGATTGTTAAGGCAGCATGTCAATGTCATCCAAAAAAAGGGACGTCTCTTGGCGAAGATACAGATCTTTTGGTGTTTTACTTCATCACGCGTAAAACCAGCGATGGAAACAAGCTTTTTTTCTCCCGGAAAAAAAGGGATTTGCAACAGTATACGACTTTAAAGGTTATGAAAAGTTGGGGGAAAGATGTCTGCAGCAGTCTTCTGTTCCTGCATGCTTTCACGGGATGGTACCACTTCCGGGTTTTAAATGGGAAAAAAAAAACTCGTTACAAAGGTTTTGAAGGGAGACTCTTTGTCTTCAATAGCTGTGTAAGAGTTTACCACACCTAAGAAAAACATAGTGAGATTGAAGACGGGGGTTTAAAAGCGATGGTGGCATTTTCGGGGGCAAACCTGGAGAAAATCTGCTGCAAGAGGTATTCTGTCTCTGCCAAAAAGTTTTTTCAGCCAAAAGCTTTATTACCCTGAACGAGCCACCGACCTCCTCTGCAACGAAGTATCATGCCCTGGGGGTTACCCCCCAAATGATGCTTTGGGTGGGGCATTGGTGAGGATGGGCACTATGAATGGGGAGGAATTTCAGAAAACAGTCTAGTTCCAGTGAGATGGAATTCACCGGCCAGAAAAACCGAAAATAATTCACGCAATGTTTCGGGGTTTTAATACACTTCGGTGCACTGCAAAAAAACACGGACTTATCTGTTCACGGGTATGCGGACCCGTCAAGAAGGGGGATTGTGACAATATGATGAGGAAGCAGTGTTGATGATGAAAATAGAGAATATTAAAATGCACGGTTTTTCAGTGATGAAGTAGGTCTTAAAAAAGCACTGTGTATTCTATAATTTTAGAAATGTTTTCATGAGTCAGACTCATTTATGGTCATGCCCCCGCCTGTCCGGTAGTTGTATAAAAATTTGTATAAAAAAAGTTATAAACATAATAGTATAAAAAATTAAATCTTTTGTAACTACAGCACAGCTTTGAAAAAGGAAAAAGTGGTTATTTTTTGGGCGATGGCGTATCGTCTTATGACGTCTAGTTAGGACCTTTGTGGTAATCAATTTTTTTTTTGGTAAACTTTTTGTATGTTTTTTCCCCACAATAATGTAAGGGTTTTTTAGTCCCTCAAATAGTCCCCAAATAAAAAAAAAAGAAAAAAAAAGAAAATGTCATTTTTTTTATTTTTATTTTTTAGGGGCTTTAATTTTTTATCAATTTGAAAAAAAAAAAAAAGCCCCCTTTACGCCCAGCGCTTTATTTCCCCTTTCGAATGACACCTTACCGACTCTTCCGACTGTATTTAGGAGGGGTAGTCTTTTGGGGGGCCCCCCCTAAAAAACACGTTTTTTTTGCTAACTCGTTTCATGCGTCAATCAAAATTTTCCAACAGACGACCCCTATTTTTTTTATTGTTTGTATATGTACCAAATTTTAAAGAGTAGGTTTAATAAAAAAGATTTTTTTTTTGGGGAGGGCGACCCCTTAACATTTTATGCTTTTTGGGGGCCCAAATTTTTTGGGGCGTCACATTTGGACCCCCTTTTTGGTAACCATATTTTTGGTAAACTTTTAGTAGTTTTTTCCCCACATGTAATACTACCAAAAAAAAAAAATAAAAAAGCTTTTTGGAATTTTTTCAGGGCAAACCGTATTTTTATGGACACTAGACTATGAAAGGTGAACAAATTTTGCCACTGATAACACCCCTACCTAAAAAATTGGAAGAGTTTGGGAATCGGAGCGGGTTATGAATACTATGCCCCCCTAATATGAAAGATGCGTATTAAAGTAGGGGTACGTTAGATGAAAGTAGTAAGATCTAACAATTTTTAGTTTAAGGAAATCCTTTTATGATTAAAAGATTCCCTTTTTTTTATTTGAAAAATTTTATATTAAATTGGTAATTATATTATATATTTATATTATAAATTTTTTATTATATAAAAAATTTCTAATATAATATTTTATATATATATATATATATTTAAATATATATTTTATATATTATATATAATGCAGGCAGCAATTTTCTCTCGCAAATTAGCCCAGATCCCAACTCCTTTTCGAAAAAAAAATTTGGCAAAAAATATCTGGTGACAATATTCCTGATAGCACCCGTACGAGAAATTATTGGAAAGGGTCGATAAAATTATTTGGGGCATTTGACTTAGATTTGGAGCTAATTAAAATCTGACCAAATGAAAAAAAGGACAAAGGAAAGTTAATTTTCTGGGACACGTGTGAAAAGGAAGGTTACCAACCCCAACCCCGACAATATGGCAGCCGAGATAAAATTAAACCCCCAAAATGTCAAGGAAACCCGAAGATTTTTGGGTATGGTAGGTTTCTATAGGAAATACATAGAAGGATTCGCTAAAGCGGCGTCACACTAGCACTTTGTTCGTCTAGTTAGTCGATCCCGTTGGTTTTTTCTCGCTTGAACCTATAGTTTTTTTTTTTTCTCTTCGCTCTCGGGACTAGTTTTTTATAGTTCTCCTCGTTTGAATCAAGTCCAGTCACTGAAGGGGGTCCCAGTTTAAAAGTAGTAAAGTTCTCGCTCCTGCGTGTTGTTGATTTGGTGGTGTGTTTGTGGGATTCGTCCTTTGTTTAACTTATGGAAAGTTGAAGGTTGAAAATGAAAAACAAGAAAATCCAGGTTCAGGAAAAAATATTTGTGTTGAACGAAGGAACATACATTTGTTGACAAGGGAGGTCAGCGAATGAAATAATGTTTGTTGTGTTTAAAAGTCAACTATACAGTCAAACTTTCTTAGTCCAAATCAAAAAAAATCCACGAACCCTATGTATGTGCATGAATATAGTCCATACGTGATGAAATCATAGTGAGGGAATACTTTCTTTGTTTTTTTAAAGTTTTTTTTTTTAACAAACTTTTTTTTTTTTTTTTTTACTTTAAAGACTGTTTTTTCTTTCTTTTTTTTTTTCTTTAAAAGATATTCAATAAAAATCATGTTAAGTTTTTTTTGTGCAAAATTTTGCAAATTAAAAAAAACACAAAATTTCAAATTAAATGAAAAAATTATTTAAAATCCAATACACGTTTTTTTTTTATAAAAAAAAGTATTTTTTAAAATTTTTTTTTTAATTTATATATTTATTATTTTTAAAAAATTTCAAGCTGTGTACAGGAACTATTTGTACATGTAGATTTAAATTTTAAAGCCGGGGGTGGGTCGGGGGGGCGGGGTTGTGTTCTATAATGGGGGGGGGGGGGTTCTATATAACAGCCAACAGTCTCTCGCATAGGACTTCGATTGAAAAAGATTACTACAAAGAGTGTCGTCAACTCACCGAACACACCTTGACACACAAGTGAGTTTGTGTTAAAGACATTTATGAGAGCCTAGAGAGTTTAGAGTTAGCTGGGAAAAGACTTTTTACTACAAAGAGTGACCCACCACACACACCCGACCACACAGGTTGTGTTTAAGAATTATGAATGTTTAGAGTGTGGGGCAAAAAGATTTACTACAAAGAGTGAACTACCAACCCCCCCTGGTGGGGGGGAAACCAAAAACCCAAAAAAAACAGTGGTTGTTAAGAATTATGAAATGTTTGGATTGTGGGAATAGATTACTAGAAAGAGTGACCTCACCATACACACCCTGACACACAGTGGTGTTAAGATATTTATGAATGTTAGATGTTGGAAAAAAGATTTGCTTACAATGGGTCACCTAACCACACACACCATGGACACACAGTCGGTGTTTGAGAATTATGAATGTTTAGAGTGTGGGAAAAGATTTACATACAAAGAGTGACCTCACCAGACACACCCTGGGACAAACAGTTGGTGTTAAGAAAGAACCATGAATGCTAGTAGAGGTGTGGGAAAAGGTTTTTTACCCGTTCTGAACCTCACAGACAAACCCTGACACACAGTGGTGTTAAGAATCATGAATGTTAGAGATCTGTGGGAAAAGATTTACTACAAAAGTGACCCACCTCACCACACCCTGACCACCACAGTGGTGTAAGAATTATGAATGTTTAGAGTTGGGAAAAAGATTTACTAAAAGATGGTGGACCTCACCATCATATACACCCTGACACACAGTGGTGTTAAGAATTATGAATGTTAGAGTGTGGGAAAAGATTTACTAGAAAGAGTGACCTCCACCTACACACCCTGAAACACAGTTGGTGTTAAGAATTAGAATAATGTTTAGCAGTGGGGGAAAGATTTGATACAATGGGTCATCTACACACACACCCTGACACCACAGTGGTTTGTTAAGAATATGAAGTTTAGGAGTGTGGGAAAAGATTTTACCATGGTCACCTCACCACACACACCCTGACACACAGTGGTGTTAAGAAATAAGAATTAATGAATGTATAGGAGTGTGGGACAAAGATTTGCTAGAAAGAGTCAGCTCACCCAAATCACACCTGACACACAGGCAACTCTGGTGCTGAAGAATCATGAAATGCATAGATGTGTGGGATCAAGATTTACTACAACGAGTGACCTCACCTCCACACCCTGACCCACACAGTTGTGTTAAGAATTTTATGAATGTTTGTGTTGTGGGAAAAAAGATTTGCTACAATGGGTCACCTCACCATACACAACCCTGACACACAATGGTGTTAAGAATTATGAAATGTTTAGAGTGTGGGAAAAGATTTGCTACAATGGGTCACCTTCAACCACACCACACCATGACACCAACAGTGGTGTAAGAATGATGAATGTTTGAGGTCGGAAACGTTTACTACAAGAGTGACACTCACCAGGACACTACCACTGAACACACAGTGGGTGTTAAGAACCATGAATGCTAGAGTGTGGGAAAAGGTTTTTAACCCCCATTCTGAACGCACCAGACACACCCTGACACACAGTGGTTTTTAAGAATCATGAATGCCTCCTAACCTAACCAAAACTTAACCTCACTGATCTGGAATTTTAGGAAAATTCATTTGGCACAAAACAAAAAACATCCAGACAGGAAAGCACAGCTAAAGAAACGGCAATAGAAGTAAAAGTACCTAAATTTCCTATTTCGGTAACTATGTTTTTTGGGTGCATAATCCGCAGAAGTGACGGGGCGTCCACAAGCCTTTTCAGCTTACTTTTTTTTACGATGATCATGAAAGACATTGTTTACTACAACTTAATGCATACAAGGCACGTAATTATAAACCGTCGGTAATAATGGACGAGAGTTTCGCTGGTCGTTTTAGAGACAAAGATTATGTTTTTCGTGCGCCTGCAATAGGTTGGTGTTGTAATGGAGATAGTTTTATTTTCCCACAGAAAAAATAACTTAAACATAAAAACTAAATAACCTAACTTTATCTTATAATTTTAATGAAACTAACCTAACCTTATAGGTTTCAAGGAAACATAACCATAATTATAGGTTTTAATGAAACATATCTTAACCACAAAGTGGTTAAAACCACAAACCACAAAGAACTATGTTTTGTTTACAGTCGACACAGCTGACTGGTGTGAGGCAGGCGAACGATTCTGTGTGTGTATTCCGGCTGCAGGGGACTTTGCAGTCAGAAAAATTGGTAGTTTGTAGAAAGTTGCTGGAAAAAAACTAGACGGAAAAGGAGTGTAGTGGACGCAGCCTTAAGATAGCAGTGCCTATCACTAAATTTGACCAAGGAAGGATCAACCCATTCAAATGGTCAGAGGAAAGCCAGCAAGCATTTCAGATATTAAAAGATAAACTTGACTAGTGTTCCCTATCTTAACTAAGGCCAACATTAATAAACCATTTGTGTTGGTACCGAATGTAGCCAAACTCTACGTAGGAGCAGTACTGATGCAGTATAGTGAGAGGGCAAACAAGCCCAGTAATGGAGAGAAAACATTTTACCAAGAAATTAAAACACAGTGAGACGCGACACTCAGCAACAGATTAGGGAAGCTTAGGAATAGTTTTAGCTGCAGACAGTTTCAATTTCATTTCCTGTGGGGAACAAGGTGATCATTCAGAACAGACCACCAATCCGTAGGTCAATCAATCAATCATTTGGGGCATACGCCGGGGGGCGCGTCGCATCGCCCACCCTACGGACGCCCACTCCCGGGGGTCACCCACGCGCGAGTTCCCATGCAGGCTACTTTCCATACCAAGAAGCTCTCGACAAGAAACATAACTTGCCCAAGCCATGAGCCTTTGTGGCGCCCCCTTGGCCTCTCCACGCCGGATTGTCTCTTACAGATAAAACCCCGATGAGAAGGATCGGTTTCATGGTATTAGCGTGGCCACATGCCATATAGCCGAAGTTGGCGCTGACGGACTATGCAGGTAAATAGGCCTCGATTCAGTCTCACGGTGCAATCGCTGATTTGGGGACACGTAATCATCCCAGCCGATTTACCCCATGATTCCTGCGAAGACACTTATTACCAAAGCATGATTCGTCTCTTCAAGTACTATTTAGTGTCCATGTCTCACAACCATAGAGTAAGACATTGGATCACAAGCGATTTGAAGATCAGGATCTTTGTCCTCACTGCACAGGTACGACCAACGCCCAAATACTCCCGCTGAGCGAGTTCCATAGCACCGTGGGGCATGGCAATCCGTCAGTAAAGACTTCTTGGACGTGGACCCGCCGTAATTATGGACGCGCGCTACCAAGTATGTAAAACTTTCAAAGATCTCACAGTCCTCCCACACGCCATGAACAGGACTGTACTGCTTCATCTAGTAAGTCTCAAAACACCTGGGAACTGGTTCTTGAGCCAGGAGGACCTCAAGTCCACAAAGGCTTGCCGCCGGTGCAGGCCTCGAGAGCCATCACCAGGCCCTCCAGCGACTCAGCAAAGATTACTGCATCTCGGCAAAAACAAGATCAGTGATCTGTGTTGCCGACGGATGCTCCCCCAATCACTTTGATCTACAACCTTGTCCAATACCCAGCCCCATACAAGCGTTGAAAAGTGATGGGGCAGGACGCACCCTTGCTCACTCCTGTATTCACGGGAAAGAAGCCGGATACACCTGCCCCACCTTTTACAGCACTCTCAGTCCCAGAATACAGCCCAGTTATCAAACCAATAGCCCCTGCAGGAATCCCTCAAAGTCACAAGATCCCAGAGTGCCCTCACGATGCCCCGAGTAAAAACACCTTCTTGAGATCAACATGGGCTGCAAGCACCCCCTGTCGAAACTCACGTCGGCGTTCCACAGGAAAACGAAGCGCTAGGATAGGTCCGTTTTTGGGACTTACCAGGCGTGAACGCGACTGCTGAGGTCTCTGATGCTTCCCCAAATGGCTGCGAATCCGTGTCAGCAATAGATGGGCAACACCTTGCCTGGTACGCTGAGCAGTGTAATACCGCGGTTTAAATTGTTTTCAGTCCTGACGGTCCCCTTTCCCTTTCCAATAGGGACGACCA
Organism: Chionoecetes opilio; assembly: GCA_016584305.1. NCBI lineage: Eukaryota > Metazoa > Arthropoda > Malacostraca > Decapoda > Majidae > Chionoecetes > Chionoecetes opilio. The sequence goes on from JACEEZ010019147.1 coordinate 21,571, forward strand.
GCCCCCTTTTCCAGTCAGGAGGAATGGTACCTGATTGCCACACGGCAGTCAGGACAGCATGCAACCCGTGGATCATGGCCTCACCCCAGCTTTGAGGAGCTCCGCACTGATATTACAAAAACCAGCTCCTTTCCACCCCTCAACTTGCTACAGCCTCTCTGACTTCGTCAAGAGAGGGTGCGCTTTCGCCAATGGGAGGATCGGCATCCACTGCCTGTAACCCAGTGGTGTGAAGCTGCTCAGTTGGAGGGTCCACCGTGAACAACTGCCCAAAGTACTCAGCCCAACGAGCCATCTGCAACGTAGTGCCATCTTTAAACACGAACCAAGTCACCTAGGATGAAAAAAGATGGATCCTAAGATGAAAGACTATAGGTATCAAATAGAGTATAAGCAGGGGAAAAAAAACACTGTAGCAGACCAACCTTAGTAGACCAGTAAGAATCCTCGATGTCAAGTAGAAGAAGGTGGGTTTGGAAAACTAAAGAAGAAATAAAGAAATGCAACGAGAGGACCGTAGATGGGAGAATTAGAAATTATGAGGCGAATACCCAATCTAATACCCAGAATCTTTAGATCAATTCGTAATAGAAGGGGATTTTATATTTAACTAACCTCATTTCAGATAACCGTTTTATACACTTTAATTTATTGGTTTTACCTAGTGAAAGCTTTAAGGGGAGCGGCTTTGGAAATTTAT
>JACEEZ010019148.1:0-25000 GCA_016584305.1 Chionoecetes opilio
TGGCCCGGGGGGGATAAATGTCAATTTCCCCCTTTAAAAAAAAAGGGATATTAACCCTTGGCCGGATTCAGAAAAAAAAAGGGGGAAAAACTGTGTTGGGCCCTGTACAAATTTTATCATAATTGGCCCATTACATTTCCCGCTGGGGGGCCGACATCGCTTCATCCGTTTGCCGAAACCGTCGCCCTGCCGCCGGTGCCGTCGTCCCCGGGCACATGCCAAACCCCCGGCCGCATAGCCTTTTTGCGGGGTATTTGAGGGTGGAGTTATATTCTTCATGGGCATTAACAAAATTTTCTTTTGGGTGTCTTGTGCAATGAACTTAAACAATTTCCATTAACGCCCCAATCACCCCCACCACCACCACCATCTCCCCCCCACCATCACCCCCCCACCATCCCCCATCACCCCCACCTCATCCCCATCCCCATCATCATCACCATCATCACCACCCCACCACCATCCCACCACCCCATCCCATCACCACCACCATCATCCCCACCCACCACCACCACCATCATCACCACCACATCCCCACCACCATCACCATCACCCACCCACCACCATCACCCACCACCACCATCATCACCACCCCCACCCCAAACATCATCCATCCCCCCCAAAAATCCCACCCTACCTCATCACACCATCACCCCACTTTTCAAAAAACTGTAACAAACTCCAACCCTGAGATCAAAAAAAGATATACCAAACAAAAGATTTAAACAAATAAACACATATTGAAAGTCACACCGCCTGCCCACCCAACAACTGCTGGGGCCATTACTCGCTCACAAACACAAGGGCACGGCATCCCTTGGTATTTATAAAACCCCGATGGAAACTAGATAAATTTATAAATCTTTTTCGGAATTTTATCTTTGGGTTATGATAAAAAATTCAAGGCACTTTGCATTTGGGTGATTTAAATTTTAGATTTTTTAAAAGCAGTACTTTTAATGTTCGGGAATTTTGTAATCAAAGTATTCATTTTCTTTATTCCTTGACCACAAAACCTACACGAGTCACAGATAAAACCCGCCACAATTTTTAACCCATATGGTCAACACAAGCGAGGTAAAGTCCCGGGGGTTTAAAAACTATATTTTAAATTCAGATATTTCAGACCTTTTTCCCCAGTAAATCACAATTCAAAAGCAGTATGTGACCCCCCCACACCCCTAAATAAAGATTAAAAATGATCTCCCCTCAATAACTTTAGTTATGATTTAGAAAAGGTAAATTGGAATAACGTATTCAATGTAATTGTCCACCGAACCCTTTTGTTATTTTTCAATAAATCAAATACTTTTTCAAGATACTTTTCCAATTAAAAAAATTCTGTAAAAAATAAGCACGTCAACCCCATATATCACTCCGCTCAAAAAAAGGTGATTACTAAAAAAAACGGGTTTTGGCAAGACTAGAAAGTAAGTCCCCTCTAAAAATTAAAGAAACATACAGGCAATATAAAACAACTTAACTAAAACATTAAAACTACCCAAAAAAATGAAATTTAAAAAACAAGCTAAAAAATAATAAAGGAAATCCCAAACCCCTTTGGAATACCATAAACTCCCTTCTAGGCAGAACCAATAAAGCCAATAATACAATATCTTTAGACCCACCTTGCCTAACACTCAACTGCTTAATGAACATTTTATTAATCTTGGTAATTTAGAATAAAATTTTCTGACGACGATTATATGAGGTATTTAATCAGCCCCCCGCCTTCTCATGTACATCCCCCAACAAAAAAAACCCGCCGAAGAAATCAATAATTTAAAGGGCCCTAAAATCTAATTGTCCAGGATATGATAAATTTTCCCAAATACCTAAAAAAACATTCATGTAAATCTTTGGCCACCCCATTAACTTATATTAAAACTAAATTAAAAAGAGGCATATTTCCTGTCTTTTAAAAAAAGCCAAAGTTTCCTAATTCAATTGGAAATAGATGCACATCACAATTACGGGGCCAAATTTTTAAATTTACCTCTTTCAGAAAAGTATATGAAAAAATTATTGCGATTTTAACTAATCCCTTTGAAAAAAATAACCTTTAACTAAATATCAAACGGCTTTGAGCAAATCACTAAACAGAAACTTTTATAAAAATTTTTGAAAAATAAGGTATACCTTTTTGGAGGAGAAGTTTTATTGGTTGGTTTTTCCTTGTTTTACCCAAAAAGCTTCGCTCATTAAATCATTGTATTTTGTTAGAAAAAATTTAAAAAGTCGGGAAAAGGGGTTGTACCTTTTACAACTTTGTGCAGTTACCTCTTAAAACAGATCCAATCTGTTTTTTTGTAATAATAACTACAATTTATATCTATACCCAGAGGGTACCACAAGGCCAATCATAGGACCAATTTTTTTTTCATATAATAAATGATTTTAATTAAGCTAGCTTAAAATTAAATAATTATATATGCCGACGATATAACCTCTTAAGCGAAAAAAGACTAAAATTCCCTACTTTTAAACATAAATACAAAATTTTAATTTAGCAAGGTGGGATCGCAATTTTTTTTCCAATTCCGCAAACGCAATTCCGCAATTCCGTCAAAAAAGCCCTTTCGGCGGATTGGCATAGCCCCGGTGTTAGGGCTCGCTCAGCGGGAGTATTTGGCGTTTTCTACCTGTGCGGGGGACAAAGATCGGATCTTTAAGTCGCTTGTGATCCCCTTTTTACTCTATGGTTGTGAGACATGGACACTAAAAAATGACTTGAAGGACGAATCAATGCCTTTGGTAATAAAGGGCTTCCAGAATCATGGGGTATCGCTGGGGTGATAAAAGTGTAAAACAGCGATTGCCCGTGAGACTGAATCGAGGCCTATTTCCCGCATAGCCCTCAGGGAAACTTCGGCTTTTGGGCATGTGGGGACGCTACCCTGAAACCGACCTTCCATCGGGTTGTATCTGTAGGGGCAATCCGGGTGGAGGGGGCCACGGGGGGGACACAAAGGCTCGTGGCTGGGGCAATTTGTGTTTTTGTGAGAGCTGCTTGGTATGGGGAAAAGGAGCTGCATGGGAACTCGCGGTGGTGACCCCCCGGGAAACATATTGCCGAAGTCTATTTCTATACGGATCAGGGGAAATTGGGAACCAAACAGGCGCCCCGGGAGGGGGGGGGGGTGTGGGGGAGGGGGCTTATACGTGGCCCCCGAGATGTCTCTCGGTTGGTCCGCTTATACTCAGACGTCCCACACACAAATTTAGGGTAACTTGCTCATTTTTGGGGAGATATTGTGCGTGACTTTATTTAAAAAATATTTTGTAGAGAGAGTGAGAGAAAAAAAAAAAAGCGGGGAGAGAGAGAGGAGGAGAAAAGAGAAGGGGAAAAAGAAGAAGAAGAAGAGAGAGGAGGGAGAGGAGAGAGAGAGAGAGGGTGAGAAAAAGAGAGAAAAAGAGAGGGGAAAAAAAAGAGAAAAAAAATGGAAAGGGAAGAGAGAGAGAGAGAGGAGAGAGAAGGAGAGAGAGAGAGCGAGAGGAGGAGAGAGAGAGGAAAAGAAAAGAGAAAAAAAAAAGAAGGAAAAAGAGAGAGAAAAAGGGGGGGGAAGAAGAAGGAAAGAAGGGGGAAAAGAAGGAAAGAGAAGAAAGAGGAGAAGGAGAAGAGAAAAAGGAAAAAACAAAAAAATAAAGAAAAAAAGAAGTTAAAGAATGTGTTAAAAGGGCGGAAAAAAAATTTAAATAAGCCCTTGGAGAAGAGAAAGGAAGAAAAACCCTTGGGCCTAAAAATTCCCCTTAAAAAAAAAACCAGGCAAAAGCACTCGTTAAAAGAGCCCAACCCCGCCGAAAATACAAGGGGACCTTTTAAAATTTTGCCCTTTTTCAGAAAAGGGGAGGGAAAGGGGAAAAAACTTGACCAAAAAATTTTTTCCAAAGAGGCAAAAAAAGGGGCCGCACCCCTTGGTAAAGGGGGGAACTGCCCAAATAAAGCAAACGCCAAGTTTGTCCCCATAATATTTCCCCCAAGGGGGCCATTAAAATTTATGAGTGGCCATGAGAAAATTTTTAAGCTATTTTGGCCCAAGTGTTTGTCTTTCCTTATTTCCATAAAGGGGGGTATACTTGTTTCATAATTTAAAAATTTTTTTCGTCATTTTCATTTTTTCCCTTTCTTTTCCTTAAAAAACTCTTTAACGAAGGACATTATAACGCAGTAGTATTTTTTTTTAAACATTTTTAGACCAAGTGTTTTCCCTTTTTAACCATTTATCAGCTTCTAAAAAATTAAAGTTGTATATTGTAAAGGTACATTTTGTCACTGCTTTCCCCCTTTTCCCTCCATTTTTTTTTCTCTCTCTCTCTCTCTCTCTCATATGACCTCGGGGACCATCATCAGAATAGTACAAGATTACCTAACAGACAGACACAGTCGAGTCTACTTTGAGGGGGCTTACTCCAGGTGGGAACACATGGAATTAGGAACACCACAGGGGGGTGTTCTCTCGCCAATGCTCTTCAACGCACTTATGAATATCATTGCTTCTTTCAAATTTGATGGGGTTGTTATTACTGTTTATGCTGATGACATAGTGCTACAAGCTGACTCACAAACACACATAAAAAACGCGTTGCGAACATTGGGGAGATTGTGCAACTCTATCGGCCTCATCATATCACCAGAGAAAAGCAAGGTGCTGTATAAACGGCATCGGGATAAAGCTTCCTTAAAAATACAAGGGAAAATTCTAGAAGAAGTCCCCACCTACAAGTATATGGGTGTACTTGTTGGGCATTGCAACACAAGACACAACGAAGTCACCAGACTGAAGCACATCTGTCAGCCTCGACTAGCGTTGCTAAGGAAGGTTGCATGGGGAGACGTGGGGTCGTCTGTCCCCGTCCTTAAGAGGCTATATGTTTCCTTAATCAGATCAGTCATAGACTACAACTCTAGCACCCTAACACGTCTCAACAAAGGAAAATCTAAAGCTCTTGAAGTCATTCAAAATACAGCAATTAGGATAATTTTAGGGTGCCCAGGTCAACACAGCAGGATAGTGCAAGACACGAGATAGGACTACCACCTCTCACACATAGAGTACAGCAAATGGCAGTCCTCCAAATTATGAGATCACTAAATACTAATGATGATGGTCAGTTATATGAGGCTCTCTTCAATCCTAAGTGGAAAGAAAAGTGTAATGCTTGGCTCTCATCAGTCAGGAAATTGCTCAGTTCATTTAATTTTGATAAATACAGGATGATAGGGAGCACAGACCAGTTGATCTCCCCCCCTGGGAACTGCCAGTTTTCAATGTGTCCTATTCTACCATCAAGGTTAAGAAGTGTAATGTACCATGTGAGCTGATGAGGCAGGACTTCCTTTGTAGATTGAATGCCCTCCCTGAGTGTCCCAATATCCTGTACACCGACGGTCGCTGCATGAGGACGGGCGTGGCGGGGGCCGGGGTCGTGTACTATAAGGGAGAAAGCCGGGGTGAACACCGGGCGCTAAGCATCCGAACATCTGATGGCTGCTCCTCAGCCCAAACGGAGCTTCTAGGGATTAGCAGCGGCTCTGGCAGCAGTCAAGCGAGAGGCCGGAACGTCATCATTGCCTCTGACAGTACGACTGCCCTACAGTCGATAACATCCAGGAACCTTCTTCCACACCGTCCTCGTGAACAGAATTATTAAACTTGTGTATAAGATACGTGTCAGGACAGAGCTGTGAACTTTATATGGTCCCCATCACACTGTGGGATAGCGGGTAACGAGCGTGCAGATGAACTCACCAACAGTGCTACGTCTAAGGATGGTGTTGGTGTTCCGCTCCCTCTGTCCCTTGGCCGTCTAAAAACAGAAATGTGTGCGAAAATGGAAACGTACAATAAGAGACATATTGACAGAATGCTCGGTCAGTCCTGTTTCTCTCACACTATTGGACCTAACAAAAGGGTGTAACCCCACTACATACAAAAAAGGACTAAACTAGGGCGCCCGCAGGTGTTTTTATAGGTTTTGGGGGGGCCCCCCCAAGGTCCCAAAAAAAAAAAACAAGCCAGGGGGTTTTTTTTAAGTGCCAAAAAGGAAAAACCCAACGAGGGAATTCCGGAAAAACCCCCTATTAAACCCCCCTTAAAACCCCCACATGGGGAAAGGGGGTACAGGGCCAAATTTTGGCCCCCCGGGGTCCTTTTTCCCCCAAAAAAATTTTTGGGGGGGGGGGGGGGGGGGGGGGGGGGGGGGGGGGGGGGCCCAAAAACAAAGGGTTTAAAAATGGCATTTAAAAAATTATAAAGGCCCCACCCCTTTTTCCTCCTAATTTGGAAAAAAAAGGGTGTCAACCCCACTACAACAAATGGAAATTACGGGGGAATGTTTATGGGGCAAGGGTTTGGGGATTCCGGGGAGGAGTCAGTGCATCATCAATTGAAAAAATGTAACCTTGAAAAAACAAAGGGGGCCACACACTCCCCTTTGTAGGAAATGTCAAAATGTCTTTTTTTAAGGCGGTGTGCAAGCCTTGCGGGGTGCTGCCTTTTAAAAAACCTGAACCCCCCAAGTCAAAATTTTCCCCCACCCAAACGCCAAGTTTCTAAGGACTTAAAAAAAATAAATAAATTATATGTAACATACATAATCTTAGTTTGAACAAATGTAATTAAAATTTAACTAACTTAAACTGCAATTTTTCCCATGCAAACCTGATGGGGGGTCGCCCTTGTCATTTGGCCCTTAAAAATGTTTTGAAAATGGAAATTACAAAAAAGGTTTTGGATCTGATCTGTTTTCCTACTACTTTTTTGATCTGACTGCCCCACCTATCTGACTACCCCATCGATTGATTGATTGATCTACTGATCGATCTATCTAAAAAATGTCCTGTTAACGGGGACATCGCTTATTATTGTCGAGATCTTTTTGACTGCTGATCTATCTGTCTGACTATCTAAACTAACTATCAAAAAATCTTCAATCTTCTGACAAAAAATTATTATTTGACTACTATCTGATTGATCTACTGATTACATTACTATCTATCTATCGCTGACCCTTCTGTCATTGTTGGGGTTGTCGCCCTTCGCTATTTGACTTAATTGATTATTATTATTGTCTACATTATTACTACGTTGATCTGATCTGATCTCTCTCTCTCTCTCTCTCCTTCACTCTCTTCTCTCTCTCTTTTCTCTCTCTCTTCTCCTCTCTCCTCTCTCCCCTCACTCTCTCTCTCTCCTCTCTCTCTCTCCTCTCTCTCCTCTCTCTCTCTCTCTCTCTCCTCTCTCTCTCTCTCTCCAGTTTATACGTATTCGGAACATAAAAATATCATTCAACAAATAATTTTTTTTAGTATTTATCGGAGCAAACAGTGTCCCCTTTCACCGTTTACTTGTAGTGAAACAATTTCCCTCCACAAAATTTCCCTTTCCCAAATTTTTTCCCATGGTAAATGTAGAGTTAACAGTGATCCCTTTCGCCTACCGTGAAAACCCCCTAAAGTCGCCAGGAAAACGTTTTTTTTCTGAAAAACAACGTCGGTGGCGAATACTTAATTTTTACATCCATGATTTCAGGAAAGTTAAAAGGGGGCTTCGGGGAGAGTCTTTTCTTTTGTGTCTTCATCTGTTCATAATTGGCTATAATGAAAAACTGCAAAAAAAAAAACGGATGGCGCTTGGAAAAGGGGCTCCCAAAAAGGTTTTTTCTGGGGGATCCTGATTGCAACCAAAAATTTTCGGTTGCTCAAATTTTCGATCCCTGTTAACCATCCGGGAAGATGTTTGGGCCCGACCCGAAATCTTTTGTTTTGTTGTTTTGACCTTTTGAAACCCAAAAATTTTCCCGATTAAACCCAAAAAAATCCCCCGCAGAAAACACCTTAAGGTCCCCACTAGTGTTTATGTTTAGTTTCCCCCGCCTTTGTCGTCCCCCGAAAAAAAAAAGGGTAGGAAATTGAAACCGCCCAACTTGCAGATAAAAGCTTAAAACAACGCGGAAAGGTTAATTATCTTCATGTTTATAAACTATAGTGTATCACTTCATTTCCCCATAAAATCATATTGGGGCTTAATTCGATATATGCCCCCGGGCGACGACTACGGGTGCAACTATACTGTTTTACGGTAAGTCTAGATTGGGGCCCACACCCCCAGTCATTCCCCCCCATTCATCTTAATGTTTCCACCTTCTCTCTCTCTCTCTCCTCTCTCTCCTTTTCCCTCTCTCTCTCTCTCCCTTCTTCTCTTCTCCTCCTCCTCTCTCCTCTCTCTCCCCTCTCTCTCTCTCTCTCTCTCTTAATTTTATCCGCATGCAATTAAAATATTTATAAATTCATCTTATACTGTTTTCCTCTTCTCTCTCTCTCTCCCCCTTTCTCTCTCCTCTTCTCTCTCTCTCTTCTCTCTCTCTCTCTCCTCTCTCTCTCTCCTCTCTCCTTTTTCTCTCCTCTCTCCCTCTCTCTCTCTCTCCAATTATACGCGCAATTAAATTTTTAAAAAATTTTATTTTATCCCTGTTTTCCCCCCTTTCTCCCTCTCCTCTCTCCTCTCTCTCTCTTCCTCTTCTCTCTCTTCCCCTCTCCCCCTCTCTCTCTCTCTCTTCTCCAAAATATTATCTAAAAAGTCACACAAAATATCTCCCCCAAAATAGAAAGTTACCTAAATATTGTGGTGGACGCCCTGAGTATAACCCCCTCCCACCCCCCCCCCTCACCGCGCGCTGTTTGGGTTTCCCAATTTCCCCTGCCCCCGTATAGCAATAGACTTCGGCAAATGCCCCCGGGAGTGGCGTCCGTAGGGTGGCAGGCGACGCCCCCCCCGGCGTATGCCCCCAATTTATTGATTAATTCCGAAATTTCCCAACTCCCCAGTCCGAAATCGAAATTTCCCCGAAACTTTTTTCAAATGGCCTTTCGCAATCCAATTCCGCAATTCCGCAATTCCGAAAACAAATTTTGACACCTACAAAAAAACAAACCCTACATTTAAACAAAATTGCTATAACTCTTAAACCCCTAAAATTAAAACGAAAAATGTCTCAGATTTTTTTATTAGTTTTATTTTTAATATTCTGTTTCCTATTTTTTTCGTCTATACTTTTTACTTGTCATTCACAATTAAGTCTTTGCCCCTTTTTTAGTGTTTTTTTTTTATTTTTACACTTCACAGCTACGGGCTAGTAATCACTAGGGGTTGCTAGGGAAAATATATAAAAGGGGGAAAACGCCATTCATGGGCCCCTATTTTAAAAAACGCTACTGGGCGCCATCTTAGCGCCAGGGCCCCTTCGTTCCCCAAGAACCCCGGGGGAAATTCTCAAGCAGACCCCGCATAATTGTTATAAAATGTATAAAGGATATATGCTATTTCGGAAATGTTTGTTCTATAAGATTTCCCCATAAACCAGTAAAACACATTAAAAAAAGGGCCCTTATGAGACTAAGAAAATGCATAACTTAAAATTCCTTAAACACAAAGCATGTAAAACTTTGTGGGACAAAATATTACAGGGGGATATCAATAGAAGCAAAATTGTATTTGCTTCCCCTTTATATTTTCTTTTCTGATAAAGCAGTGTACCTTGCAAAAAAGAGGTTTCCTGAATAATCGCCGCGCAGGCCGCTTCTGTGATGACGTGTTAAAATAACAAATATATATTGGATATAATCGCCCTTTTTTTTCGCCTTTTAAAAAAATTTTTTTATGTTTTTAAAATTTTTTAAATAGTAAATTAAAGGATAATTTATAGTTCCCCCAAACCACGATTTTGAGGCCCCATTATATAAAAAGGGCATCAGAGAAACGTTTTTTGGGGGGGAACTTAAATTTCCAATTAAAATTTTCAAAATCAGTAGATAAGGAAAACTTACTTGTCCAAGTGATTCAAAATTTGCTGGAAACTTCTCTCCGCCTTTTCCTGGGGCCTGCCTGCTCTCACGCCAGTCTCTGCGAGGGGTGAGTGCTGGGGAGATCATCTGGCCCCCAAGTCCTTCTGACACAATCCCGCTTTTAAAAAACCCATCAGTACCAGTTATCCACACTCCTACTCCTACTCCAAACGCGGAGATGGGGCCAAAAAATTTTCCATTCTGTTTAAATTTGCTCATTTTTAAGCAAAAATAGACTTAAAAACGTATTTTTGCTTCTGTCTAATTTGTAAATTTGTAATTTCAAATTTGTCTTATTTTTGCAGATTGTGCTCTATAATTTGCGTTTATAAACGCTAATTATATGACCAATCTGCAAAATATAAGACAAAATTTAAATACTGAATTACAATTAGACAGAAACAAAAAAAAGCCCTTTATTTACTAAACGCCGTTTATTAAGCCCATTTTTATCCCATATATAAGTTAATAAACCCGTTTATTAACCACAAAAAAAAACTGGTAGTGGTTACTAACTATAACCCTGCCATAACCAGTGTCGATTGTCAATTTTGCAAAACTTAGTACTTCACTAAAACCCCAAAAACAGTATAATTTGGAAAAACAGTAATCACACCACGGCCAGCGAGTGGGGTCACGCTCTTAAACCCCCTCCCAAACGCACTGATGGTAGTGCTGGTACACTGCTACAAAAACTAGCTAGTGATGCTTGGACATGCTTTCTTGGTTTTGGGACAAGACCTTTTTTTCTCGCAAATTTAAAAATGATTGGTTTCTGCGACAAAAAAAACAACAAGCTTGGGGGGGCCGAAAAAATAATCGGGCCCAAAAAAATTTTCGCAATTACAAAGAGTATAACCCAAAAATTTCAGCAAGTGTTTTTTGGAGTGGGGTTGTATCCCAAAACGGTGCTTGGACAAAAACACGACTCTTTGGCCCCTTGGCATGTCGTCTCCACCCTATTTGGTGGGGAATTTGTTACGCGGGCACTTGCCTTTTTAAAATGGTGATCGTCACAATTTTGGATTGCGTTTCAAAAAAGTTGGCGGCCGCAACCCGCAATTTCCCCAGTTTTTTTTAGGCATCCGTAATTGCGAAAACCCCAACCGAAAATTACCCCTTTTCCCCAAATTTTGCGATTGCGCTTTAAAATTTTTGGGGGGTCCGCAATTTTGCAATTCCGCAATTTTTTTAGGCATCGTAATTTTCGCAATTCCCCAACCGAAATTACCATTCCGCAAGTTGCGGGAATTGGGAAAGGGGCTAAAATTGCGGAATGCCCCCCTGGGGTGCCAAGGTGGGAAAACGCAATTTTTTTTTTTCCAATTTCCCAAACGCAATTTCCCCAATTTTCCCCGCACCAGCCGCAATCCAATTTCCCCAACTTTTTTCAAAAGGCCTTTTCGCAATCGCAATTCCGCAATTCGCAAACTAATTTTGACACCCAAATAAAACAAAACACCTACAATTTAAACAAAAATTGTCTATGACCTTAAAAACCTACAATTAAAAAAAAAAAAGTTCAAGACTTTTTTTTTATGTTTATTTTTAATACTTCTGTATTCCTATTGTTTTTTGTCTATACTTGTTTCTTGTCATTCCCCATTAAGTCTTTTTTCTCTTTTAGTGTTTTTCTTTACTTTTCACTTCAATCTACGGCTAGTAAACACTGGGGTTGCTAGGGGAACTATAAAAAAGAGGGAACGCCTTCATAGGCCCTATTTTAAACGCTATGGGGGGCCATTTGCGCCAGGGCCTCTTCGTTCACCCAAGACCCGGGGGAAACTCTCAAGGATGACCCCCCAGTATATCATGTTATCATGTAAAAGGATATACTGTTATCTTTGGAAATGTTGTTCTATAGCCCTACATAAAACACAGTAAAAAAAATTAAATAAAGGGGCCCTTTTTGAGACCCCGAAAATATGCATGAACTTAAAATTCCTTAAACACATGCATTTAAAAATTTTGTGGGAAACTATTAAAGGAAAGATATCAATGAAACAGAATTTTATAGCTTCCCATTTTTATTTGTTTTCTGATAAATGCAGTAGTACCCGCAAAAATGAGCGTTAACTAAATAAATCGCCCCGCAGGCCGTCTCTGTGTGACTGTGTTCCAAATAATCAAATATATATTGGATATATTCGCCTTTTATTCAGCCTTTAAAACAATTTTTCTATGTTTTAACTTTTAACTATAAAAATTTAAAAGGATAAATTTATAGTTTCACCCAACCAACGTTTTCTGAGCCCTTTGTATTAATAAGGCGATCAGAATGTTGGTTGGGTGAAACTATAAATTGACCAAAAAATTTACTAAATACTAAGTAAATAGGAAAAAACTTACTTGTCCAAGTGCTCAATTAGCTGGAAACTTCTCTCCGCCCTTTTTCCCCGGCCCTGCCCGCTCTCACCCCTCGTGCTTTGGCTGAAGGCCGGCAAAAAGTGCCGAGGTTTTGGGCAAAAAAGTTAACAAAGCAATTCACCGAAATGGTTTTTTGGAGGGATTTCTAAACCCCCAAAAAAATCCCCCAATCCACCAGGAATACTCGTTTTCACTGAAAAAACCTAGATGCCCGCCGCCGCGGAGGTAAAATATTTAAATAGGCTAACTTTGCTGAAAAAACAAATAGAAAAACAAAAAAATTCTAATCCTACTAATTTTTTAGGTTCTCTTTCATTTAAGTTACTTTTGGGAAAAGTTGAAGGATGTGTTCATATTGAAATCCTCGAAAAATCAAATTTGGCCTAAAATTTCCCAAAATAGCAAAAATTTAAATTTTCTGAACAACCGGTATAATTTTTACAATTTATTATTGTATTTTGATGCTAATGTATATAAATAGTATTGGTTAATTTCCCAAATGACTTTCAAACATATAATTTTTTTATAGTCCCCTTTCATCCATCGTTTTCCCCAATTTTTTTCAATATCCACAGGTGGACCTTCAAACAGGTAATCCCTTCTTGCCCAAGCGGAGTGCAATGGACCCCCCTTTGCGGCATGTACATGTTCTTTTGTTCAATTTCCCCCACAATTGCATCGCATTATCTTAAATAGTCGACAGGTTGACCGGGGAGAAAAAAAAAAAGAGAAAAGAGAGAGAAAGAGAAAAAAAAAAAAAAAAAAAAAAAAAAAAAAAAAAAAAGGGGGGGGGGGGGGGGGGGGGGGGGGGGGGGGGGGGGTCTTTCTCTTTCTTTTTCCTCTCTCTCTCTTCTCTCCTTTCTCTCTCTCTCTTTTCCCCTTTTCTCTTCTCTCTCTCTCTCTCTCTCTCTCTCTCTTCTCTCTCTCTCTCTCTCTCTCTCTCTCCTCTCTCTCTCTCTTCTCTCTCTTCATCTCTCTCTCTCTCTCTCTCTCTCTCTTTTCCAATTATACAGCATGCAATTAAATATTTAAAAATTATTTTATACTGTTTCTCTCTCTCCCCTCTCTCTCTCTCTCTCCTCTCTCTTCTCCCCTCTCTTCTCTCTTTTCCCTTCTCCTCTCCTCCTCTCTCTCTCTCCCCTCTCTCCAAATATATTATCTAAATAAAGTCACACACAATATCTCCCCCAAAAAATGAGCAAGTTACCCGTAAATATTGTGTGTGGACGTCTGAGTATAAGCCCCCTCCCACACCCCCCCCCTCACCGCGCGCTGATTGGTTTCCCAAATTTTCCCCTGATCCCGTATAAGCAATAGACTTCGGCAATATGCCCCCGGGAGTGGCGTCGTAGGGTGGGCGAGGCGACGCGCCCCCGGCGTATGCCCCCAATGATTGATTGATTGAATTCCCCGCAATTCCAACTCACCAGTCCGAAATCGCAATTCCGCAACTTTTTTCAAATAGGCCTTTTCGCAATCGCAATTCCCAATTCCGCAATTCCGCAAACTAATTTTGACACCTACAAAAAAACAAACACCTACAATTTAAACAAAAATTGTCTATAGACTCTTAAACACCTACAATTAAAACGAAAAATGTCTCAAGACTTTTTATTAGTGTTTATTTTTAATACTTCTGTATTCCTATTGTTTCGTCTATACTTTTTACTTGTCATTCACAATTAAGTCTTTGTCTCTTTTAGTGTTTTTTTTTACTTTTACACTTCCCCAGTCTACTGGCTAGTAATCACTAGGGGTTGCTAGGGTAACTATATGAAAGAGGGTAACGCCATTCATAGGCCCTATTTTAAAACGCTACTGGGCGCCATCTTAGCGCCAGGGCCTCTTCTTTTCACCCAAGAACCGGGGAAGTTCTCAAGGCATGCCCCCCGCAGTATATCATGTTATACATGTATAACGGATAAAATGCATCTTCGGAAATGTTTGTTCTATAAGATTATCACATAAACACAGTAAAACACATTAAATAAAGGCCATTATGAGACTGAAGAAATATGCATGAACTTAAAATTCACTTAAACAACATCGCCCATGTAAAACTTTGTGGGACAACATATTACATGGAAGATATCAATAGAAGCAGAATTGTATTAGCTTCCATTATATATTTCGTTTTCTGATAAATGCAGTAGTACCTTGAAAAAAAATGAGCGTTACCTGAAAAAATCGCCGCGCAGGCCGCTCTCTGTGAGACGTGCCTCACAAATAATCAAATATATATTGGATATATATCGCCTTTTTATTCAGCCTTTAAACAATTTTTCTATGTTTTTAACTTTTAACTAGTAAATTAAAGGATAATTTATAGTTCCACCCAACCAACGATTTTGATGCGCCTTATGTATATAATAAGGCGCATCAGAGAATCGTTGGTTGGGTGGAACTATAAATTGCCCAAAATTAAATTTACTAAATACTCAGTAGATAAGGAAAACTTACTTGTCCAAGTGATTCAATTTAGCGGGAAAACCCTTCTCTCCGCCTGTTTCCTGGCCTGCCTGCTCTCACGCGCAGTGCTCGGGCTGAGGGGCTGAGTGCTGGGGAGATCATTTTGAGCCTCCAAGTCACTTCTGACACAATCCCCGCTTTCTAACACTATCAGTATCCAGTTATCCACACCCCTCCCTCCTACTCCTAAACGACGGAGATGCGGCAAAACTTGTCCATTCTGGTTAAATTTGCTCATTTTCAGAAGCAAAAATAGATTTAAATAAACGGCTTTTTTTGCTTCTGTCTAATTTGTAACTTCAGAAATTTTTCAAATTTTGTCTTATATTTTCGCAGATTGTGCTCATATAATTAGCGTTTATTAAACGCTAATTATATGAGCACAATCTGCAAAATATAAGACAAATTTGAAATTACTGAAATTACAAATTAGACAGAAACAAAAATAGCCGTTTATTTACTAAACGCCGTTTATTAAGCCCATTTTATCCATATATAAGTTAATTTAACCTGTTTATTAACCACAATAGACACTGGGTTTGTGGTTACTAACTACTAACCACTGCCATAACCAGTGTCGATTGTCTAATTTGTGCAATCTTAGTACTTCACTAACACAACAACAGTAGTATATGTAGGATAAATCAGTAATCACACACACGGCCAGCGTAGTGAGCGTACACGCTCTTAATCCCAAGTCCCAGAACGCACTGACTGAGTGAGTGACTGTGCTACACTAGCTACAACACTAGCTAGTGATGCTTGGACGATGCTTGCTTGGTCTTTGGTACGAAGACCGTTTTTTCTCGCAATTGAAAACTGATTGGTTTCTGCGACAAAAACACAACAAGCTTGGTAGGGGCCGAAATAATAATCGGTCCAAAACATTGCAAGCAATATCACAAAGCAGTATAACACACATTTCAGCAAGTGTTATTGGAGTGGTCTTCGTAATCCAAGACGGTGCTTGGACGACAAAAACACGACTCATTGGCAGTTGGCAGTGTCGTCTCCACCATATTTGGTGGGAACTTATGTTCACGCGGGCACTTGCCATTTTGAAGGTGGTGATCGTCACAATTATTGCGATTGCGTTTCAAAATGTTGGCGGTCCGCAACCCGCAATTCCGCAGTTTTTTCAGGCATCCGTAATTGCGCAATTCCGCAACCGAATTACCCATTCCGCAAGTTATTGCGATTGCGCTTTAAAATTTTGGCGGTCCGCAATTCGCAATTCCGCAATTTTTTCAGGCATCTGTAATTGCGCAATTCCGCAACCGAATTACCATTCCGCAAGTTGCGGAATTGCGGAATTGCGGACTAAAATTGCGGAATGCCCACCTCTGGTGGCTGCCAGAGGTGGGCATCGCAATTTTTTTTCCAATTCCGCAATCGCAATTCCGCAATTCCGACCTGCACCAGTCCGCAATCGCAATTCCGCAACTTTTTTCAAATAGGCCTTTTCGCAATCGCAATTCCGCAATTCCGCAAACTAATTTTGACACCTACAAATAAAACAAAACACCTACAATTTAAACAAAAATTGTCTATAGACTCTTAAACACCTACAATTAAAACAAAAAATGTCTCAAGACTTTTTATTAGTGTTTATTTTTAATACTTCTGTATTCCTATTGTTTCTGTCTATACTTGTTACTTGTCATTCACAATTAAGTCTTTGTCTCTTTTAGTGTTTTTCTTTACTTTTACACTTCACAGTCTACTGGCTAGTAATCACTAGGGGTTGCTAGGGTAACTATATGAAAGAGGGTAACGCCATTCATAGGCCCTATGTTAAACGCTACTGGGCGCCATCTTAGCGCCAGGGCCTCTTCGTTCACCCAAGACCCGGGGAAGCTCTCAAGGCATGACCCCGCAGTATATCATGTTATACATGTATAAAGGATATACTGTTATCTTCGGAAATGTTTGTTCTATAAGACTATCACATAAAACACAGTAAAACACATTAAATAAAGGCCATTATGAGACTCTGAAGAAATATGCATGAACTTAAAATTCACTTAAACACATCGTCATGTAAAACTTTGTGGGACAACATATTACATGGAAGATATCAATAGAAGCAGAATTGTATTAGCTTCCCATTGATATATTTAGTTTTCTGATAAATGCAGTAGTACCTTGCAAAAATGAGCGTTAACTAAATAAATCGCCGCGCAGGCCGCTCTCTGTGATGACTGTGTTCACAAATAATCAAATATATATTGGATATATATCGCCTTTTATTCAGCCTTTAAAACAATTTTTCTATGTTTTAACTTTTAACTAGTAAATTAAAGGATAATTTATAGTTTCACCCAACCAACGATTTTCTGATGCGCCTTATGTATATAATAAGGCGCATCAGAGAATCGTTGGTTGGGTGAAACTATAAATTGACCAAATTAAATTTACTAAATACTAAGTAAATAAGGAATAACTTACTTGTCCAAGTGACTCAAGTTAGCTGGAAACTTCTCTCCGCCTGTTTCCTGGCCCTGCCTGCTCTCACGCTCAGTGCTCTGGCTGATAGGCCAGGCAATAAAGTGCCGAGGTTGGACAAAAATGTTAACAAAGCAATTTCACCTGAAATGGGTTCTTTGGAGGTATTTCTAACCACACAAAAAAGTCCACTCGAATCCATCCATGGCAAATACTCGTTTTCACTGAAAATCCTAGATGCCCGCCGCCGCGGAAGGTAAAATATTGAAATAGGCATAACTTTGCTGAAAATCAACATAGAAACACAAATAAAGTGTCTAATCCTACTAATTTTGAGGTGCTCTTTCATTTAAAGTTACTTTGGAAGAGATTGAAGGATGTGTTCATATTGAAATCCTCGAAAAATCAAAATTTTGGCCTAAAATTACCCTAAAATGAGCAAAATTAATTGTCTGAACAACCGGCTATAATGTTTTACATATTTATTATTGTATTGTGTATGCATATATGTATATAAATATGTATATGTGTATATTCCAAAGTGACTTTCAAACATATTAATTTATTTATAGTCCCGTTTCATCATCATCGTTTTCCACCTAATTTTCTTCAATATCCACAGGTGGACCGTTCAAACAGGTAATGCCCTTGCATTGACCACAAGCTGGAGTGCAATGGAGCCCATCTTTGCGGCATGTACATGTTCTTGTGTTGCAATTTCCACCACAATTGCATCGCATTATCTTAAGTAGTCGATCAGGTGCTGACCGAGAGAGAGAGAGAGAGAGAGAGAGAGAGAGAGAGAGAGAGAGAGAGAGAGAGAGAGAGAGAGAGAGAGAGAGAGAGAGAGAGAGAGAGAGAGAGAGAGAGAGAGAGAGAGAGATAGAGAGAGAGAGAGAGAGAGAGAGAGAGAGAGAGAGAGAGAGAGAGAGAGAGAGAGAGAGAGAGAGAGAGAGACTTCTCTTTCCCATCCTATTTGTGGACATGGAAGTGACCTCATTGATTTAATTAAGCCTGTAGTTGTAGTGGTAGTGGTAGGGGGGAATGAATCTCATCCATACTTTCATAGTATGGAAGGAAGGTGGAGGAGGGAGTAGAACAAGAACCTCACCCTCACCTCTTCTGACCCCTCGAGATCCTTTAATGAGGGGATCAAGTCAGGTAACACACACACACACACACACACACACACACACACACACACACACACACACACACACACACATCATTAGAACACAAGAAAATAAGGAAGCTACAAGAGGCCGTGAGACCTACACGTGGTAGTTCCTGTTACCTAACACTACCTACATCCACCTTTCATCCCCATCCATGAACCTATTTAGTTTATCCCCCTTATAAAGCTGTAATGACTCCGCATATAGCCAGTATTAGCCAGTATATTACATAGCCAGTATATATTATCGTGAATATTTTCATCGTGTGGAAGGTTAAGAGGGAGAAGGAGGAATACAAGAGGAGGAAGAGGAGAAGAAATGAAAGAAGAAGAAAAGAAAACAGAGAAAGAGGAGGGAAAAGAAGAAGAATGAAAGTAAGAGAGAGAGATAAAGGATGGTGGAGGAGGGAAAATAGAATAAAGAGAGAGAGAGAGAGAGAGAGAGAGAGAGAGAGAGAGAGAGAGAGAGAGAGAGAGAGAGAGAGGGGGGGGGGGGGGGGGGGTTTAAGCGAGCGAGAGGTAAGGCAGACGGCTGTCACCGCCGTCACTCACCGGGCCGTGGCTCAGAGCTCGTCCTTCCCTTGTAGCGTCACCATCACCACCGTCACCTCCACCACCACCACGACCCACAACAGGTGTCAATAATTCCCTGACACACACCTACACACATACACCTACACACACACACACACACACACACTTTTTTTTCACAACTTCTTTTTGCCCAATGATGCATTATCATCCCTCAGGGTGAAACTAACTTTCTCTTCTTTGTAGATGTTGCTCGATAGCGGCCACGAAGCGACGCTTCTGGCGGGGGAAGACTTGGCGCAGATGAAGCTTTTTTCGTCCTCTAAACGTGGGATTGTGTGCCTCAGCCCTGGCAGGTGGCTCTACCCGGCAAGATATACTAAATTCGGAAATAGATATTTTGACTTCAAGGTAAAGGATTTTGACTTCACTCCTTCAAGCAGCTTTGAGTCCGTCAGTGATAATAAGAGTATACTGCTTGGTGACCAATGTTATCTTGTTCTTTACGTAAAGACGCTGTGCCAAGTTTGATTTTTGTCCTGGTCTACCCACAGTGGCAGGGCAGCGACGTGGTTGTCATGACGTACCCGAAGTGCGGCACCACCTGGATGCAGGAGATCATCTGGACCATGAGGAACAACGTCACCTTGGACCATCCCCTCGCCCTCCACCCCGTCATGGACCGAAGCCCTTTCCTGGAGTGAGTGTGCAATGGGCCCCAGACATAACTACGTCACGGTTTGTTTACATCGG
Organism: Chionoecetes opilio; assembly: GCA_016584305.1. Taxonomy (NCBI): domain Eukaryota; kingdom Metazoa; phylum Arthropoda; class Malacostraca; order Decapoda; family Majidae; genus Chionoecetes; species Chionoecetes opilio. Next base: position 19,584 of record JACEEZ010019148.1, read on the forward strand.
TGCATTGTGGGGATAAGTCGGGGTCGCCGCGGGTGGACCTACGAAGGGAAAACTACGGCGATGGAAGAATTTCCAGTTATTTTGCGGGAAATTGATATTCCAGGTGCTATATTACTGTGCTCTGTTTTCGCTGACAACACTATAGAGAAGACCTGAGGTAATGGCTGATGTGCAGAGGCTTCTAAACCAAGAAAACAGAGTCATAACAGAGCCTCGTCAAAAGGTAAGCAACTGGTAGGTACGTAATGTGTCCCTACCACTTGCTTACTTCTTAATGAGACTCTGCTGTGACTGTTTTCCTGGTTTAGAAGCCTTTGCTCATCAACCATCACCTCAGGTCTTCTCTATGTTGTCAGCGAGCACGGAAATATAGCACCTGGAATATCAATTTCGCCCAAAACAACGTGAATTATTTTCATCGTCGTAGTCTTATCTTTGTAGGTTGTACATATTCATGGTTATGATAGTATTAAAATACCTTATTAATTGAGTTCCTTTTGTTGCCTTTCCTCATAATAAGTAGTGGTACATCATAGTTTAAGTGTTACTTGACGAGCCAATGAATACTCTTGAGTCTACACCAACATCACCAACCTTTGCTTTGATTTATCTTATTACTCCATCCATAAACAAGTTGCATAACCACGGTGACATTACCCATCCTTGCCTCATGGTACCTGGTACTGTCGTCTACCGATATTTTTATCCCTACACAAATCGGGAAAACTCGCCGACGGTAATGGTTAGGTTAGATTTTGCTTTGATTTATCTTATTACTCCATCCATAAACAAGCTGCATAACCACGGTGACATTACCCATCCTTGCCTCATGGTCCCTGGTACTCTCGTCTACCGAATTGCTCGCCCCCACACAAATCGGGAAAACTCGCCGACGGTAATGGTCTATTGATCTTGCGTCCACCCTCAACACAGCACGTGACGCGGAAGCCAAATCCACTTTCGTCGAGTACTACGCCAGTACGCCATGATCGACCCCGGTAAAAATTTAGTTTGACTGTTGCAAGATTCGCAGATGAGTTTTTTTTTTTTTTTTTTGCTTGATATGTGATGCTTTCCCTACCGTAGATAACAGTGAAGTCGCCAGTTCTACGTTTCTTTGTTATGTACAGACGTGTGGTGGCGTTAATACTTACATTTCTACATCCATGATTTCAGGAAAGTTAGAAGGGGCTATCTGGCAAGTCTGTGTCATTTTGTGTCTTCATCTGTGTCATATTAGGGCTATAAATGAACAAATTACAAAAATAAAACCGAGTGGCGACCTCACTATACCTACTACAGTAAAGTCGCCAGCTAGTATTTTAACCCAACAGTTGAGTCGCCACTCTGGGGAATTCAGGGAAGTTAGAGGTAAAGTAAAACAAGTCTATATATATTAGCTGCGGAAGATGCTTGGATATATAAAAATTCCTCTGCCAACGTGAAAACAAATTCTATTCAAGTTTGAAAGATCTGGCAAGTTTTGTGTCCTGTCGCCCGAAAGGTGATCAGCTGCTGTCTGTCGTCGTGCGAAGAAAAACGTGAGAAGCAAAATGCGCAACAGTTATACTTGCAGATACAAAGCATAAAACAACGCTGAAACAGGGTAGATATACAGTCATGATATAAAACTACTGTGTAACATCTTCAGTGGCACATAAAATCAGTAGTGATGCTATAATTCGTAATATTTGGCGCCTGGCGACTTCACTGCAGGTGGCGACTTCACTGTTATCTACGGATAGAGATATTTTTTTTCTGTGCAAACCTAAGTGTTTTTTGCAATTCGAATAAGTGATGACAAATTTCTAATAATACACTTCTTAGACATTTTGACGGGGAAAAAACACGCTCCAGTTGTTAAAGCATCAAATAATAACCTAATCAAAACATTAAACTAACCTACTCTAACGTTCTAACCTAACCCTCAAACTAACCTAACCTAACCATGATTTTTGTTTGTTTGCACATTTCATTGTTACTTTCACACTCGTTGTGACCTGTAGAAACAAAAGAAAGGTAAAAAATACTTGAATCCAGACCCAGTCATGTTCTAATTAGCCTCGACGACAACTGCGGCAGACAGATGACTACCGTGGATGTACGTTTGCGTGGGTGAAAGACGTGTTATAGAGACGGATGAATGGTATGCGTATGGCAGGGGCTGAAAATGAGGTGAATATAAGGAAGTGATAATGTGACAACCAGAATTTAGAGATTTTGTGGAACTGAATGCTAATATTGCGTGGCAGTGATATTGGATTAATTGATTGATTTAATGCCAAAAAGGTGGAAATGTGCCAGACATCAGAGGTCACATGGCACTATGGCAAAGCATAAAAAAGTGAAGAGGTTATAGAGAAAGAGTGAAACGGTGAGGGGAGTGCACAAGATTGGATTATGATTTCTTATTACTCGGAAAATATTAATGAATTCTTGTATTGAGCAGTAATGTATTAAGTGTAGGAATATGATTGGAATAGAGATTATGTTCTCGATGCCCAGGTGGTGATGATTGCGCAGTGTATACCAAGGTTGCCCGTCAGGGTGGCAAGGTTGGTAGAGACGTGAGTTCGCAATGTGCAGCGTCCCTGTGCATTCGGTCAGCGGTTCGAGTCCGCCTAGTTCGTGCTGACGTGGCGGCGCTTTGTATAGTCAATAACCTTGTAGTTGGTACTTGCAAAGTGTCTAGATAGGATGAAAATCTTATCTGTATACCAAGGTTACAGCGCAGTATTTGTGCGTGCGGGGAATACATGATAGAGTGTGTGGCAACTGCATCCCGTGCGTGGTGACTGAATGAATAATACAAGCCAAGGTGTGCCGGGAAACCCTAAATGGACCCATTTACTCTACTTGAGGTAACGATAGATTGGAAATCTTCAAGACTCATATAGTAGGGCAGTGATGCTGAATTTTCGATGTGAACAGTATTTTGATGATGCAGCCATTTTAAGTGGAGGAAAATTTGTGCGCCCTAAAACGACCGGCGCCATGCTGTGACGTCAACAACATAGGGTTGTCAAGCGGCCGCAGCGGGCCGCTCCACAGTAACATTAACTTGCATTACCCCTACTACCGCAAGATGGCCAATAATCCTCCTTCAAGTTTTGTGGTAGGTTTCACTGTTTGTGAATATATAAGTTGTAGTTTATAAGGAAGAAGTGATTAGACAGGGACAAGTGACCCATGACAACAGGCAAGTGATGACTTTAGGCATCGCAACTCCTTACAAAGAGCTCAAACGAACCTACAATGACATGTAGCCTACAGCTAGACAGATATACGAACTCATAGAAGAACAGGTAGAATGAGAGCGCCTTCCACCTGCACACACACACACTAAGAAGTAAGCAAGTGGTAGGGACACATTACGTACCTACCAGTTGCTTACCTTTTGACGAGGCTCTGTTTATGACTCTGTTTTCTTGGTTTAGAAGCCTCTGCACATCAGCCATTACCTCAGGTCTTCTCTTTAGTGTTGTCAGCGAGAACAGAGCACAGTAATATAGCACCTGGAATATCAATTTCGCGCAAAATAACTCAAAATTCTTCCATCCCCGTATTTTTTCCCTTCATGGGCCCAACCCGGGGCCCGACCCCGACTTATCCCCAAAATTTGCCCCGTGTAAAAAAAACCGTGACGTAGTTATGGTAGGGCCCCATTTTTTGGCCCTAAAAAATTTACCCTCACCTCTCTCCCCCCCCCCTTTTTTCTTTCCCCCCCCCCTTTCCCTCTCTCTCCCCTCTCGTTCTCTCTCCTCATATATATTAATATATATATATATATATATAATTAATATTATACAGAGAGAAAGACAAAAAAACAGACCTTCCCCCTTTTTCCCCTTTCCCCATTTCCCCAAAACCTCTCTCACGCCTGTCCATCATGTGTGTGTGTTTTGTGTTTTGTGTGTTGCGTGGGGCGTGTGTTTTTTACATATAACTTTTAAACAATTACTTTTAAAAAGTGTATCGATACTTTAAAACTTTTTATGTTCTTGTTGTGAAATGCATTAGTTGTATTCTTTTAAAATTTATATCCGGGCCTGAGCTAACGTCGTAGGGGCCCGTCCCCAATAGTTTATAAAATTTTTTTCATTCCCCCAAATTTCCCTTATTTTTGGGGGGAAAGGGGAAAACCCCCCCCCAAAACACCTGGGGAAGGGGGCCCCGGGGGGTGGGGGGGGGGGGGCCTCTCCTCTCTCTCTCTCTTCTCTCCCCTCTCTCTCCTCTCTCTCTCTCTCTCCAAAAACACGCAATTTGGGAAAAATAAAATATTTTTGGAAAATACAGAAAATTTTTTTCAGCAAGTTTTAGAGGGGAGGGGAGAAAAAGAGAGCGAAAAGAGGAGAGAGAGGGGGAGGCAAAAGAGAAAATTTAAGGATTTGAGCCCCCCAGGTCAGGTCAGCTGGGGATTTCTCGCATGGGCCCAAAAGGTTTGTGAAATTTTTGGGGGTTAATCCCCCTTCCACTAACCCCGCAACCCCCTCCCCTCCTCCTCCCTCTCCTCTCTCTCCTCTCTCTCTCTCTCTCTCTCTCTCTCTCTCCCCCTTTCTCTTTTTCCCCTCCCCTCTCCCCTTCTCTGTCTCTCCCCTCTTTTCCTCTCCCCTCTCTTCCCAATGTCTAATCTTGCTAAAATAATATCTGTTTTTCCCGAATATAAAAATTTTTTCCAATATTTTGGTTTTTGAGTATATAATTTTAAAATATTTAAAATTTAAATACAATAGATGCTACCCCACACCAAAACAAAAGTTAAATGTATCGTTTCCAAATTATTATAATGTAATTTTTAAATTTTTTATGTAAAAACCAACCCCCCAAAAAACCAAAAACACACACCCCACATGATGGACAGGCGTGAAGAGGTGGAAGTGGGGAATGAGAATGGGGAAAGGTCTGTTTTCTTTTTTTGTCTTTTTTTGTTATATATATTATATATATATTTTTATATATATAAAATATATATATTTTAAATATATATATATTATATTTTAAAAAAAAAAAATTATATAGAAAAAATAAAGAGAGAGAGAGAGAGAGAGAGGGGAGAGAGAGAGAGAGGGGGAAAAGGAGAGAGAGAAAAGGAAAAGAGGGGAAGAGAGAGAGAGGGGAAAAAGGGAAAAAGAGAGAGAGAGAGGAGAAAAGAGAGAGAGGGTTGAAAGCGGACCGATCTGACGCTCAAATTTTTTCCCCTCGTTGGTCCTCCCCCTTTTCCTCTTTCCACTCTTCTCTCCTTTCTTTTTTTCTTTCTCTCTCTCTCTTCCCCCCTCCTCTCTCTCTCTCTCCCCCCCTCCTCTCTCCCCTTTTCCCTTATTTTTGCTGAAATAATATCTATGTTTTTTACGAATATATTTTTTTTTCCAATTTGCGTGTTTGTGTGTGTGTGTTTTTGAAAAGAGAGAGGGAGAGAA
>JACEEZ010019148.1:30000-32500 GCA_016584305.1 Chionoecetes opilio
AGCTGAACTTTTCGCTCAAACCTTTGCTAAAAATTCAACTCTGGTTGATGAAGGGCTTGTTCCTCTCTCTCTCCTCCACCCTCTGACTATATATGCGCTGTCATTAAGATCCTTCGGAATGAGGTTTTCTTTGCCCTTTCTGGCCTAGATCCTCGAGGCTTACGGTCCTGACGGAGTCCCTCCTATTGTTCTCAAAACTGTGCTTCTGTGCTTGTACTTGCCTGGTCAAACTTTTCCGTCTTTGTCTATCTACTTCCCCTTTCCTTCTTGCTGGAAGTTTGCTCACATCCAACCTGTTCCTAAGAAGGGTGACCGTTCTAATCCTTCAAACTACCGTCCTATAGCTTTGACGCCCCTGCCTTTCTAAGTTTTGAATCTATACTTAATAGAGATTCTTAAGCATCTATCTGCTCACATCTTCTATCTGATCGTCAGTACGGTTTCCGTAAAGGGCGATCTACTGGCGATCTTCTAGCTTTCCTAACTGAATCTTGGTCATCCTCCTTTAGGGGTTTCGGTGAAACTTTTGCTATTGCCCTTGACATATCAAAAGCTTTTGATAGAGTCTGGCACAAATCTTTAACCCCTTCACTGCGGCTGGTACAAATACGGTCTCTCAGCTATCTAAGGGTTCACTGCGGCTGGTGCATATAGGGTTTCTTTATTTAAAACTCCGCGCTCAATGATATTATGGGTAAATATTCACTGTGATAGGCTTGTATGGCAACAGTGTCAAGTGTTGCGATACAATAGAGCCTCTTTTTCTGCTTGAGTGAGTTAGTATGACTAATAAGGTCATGCGGTACAGTACGACGTGTTGACGCTGCCGCGCCCTCAACTTCAATGGCGAGGCTAAATAGTCAAGATATTCAGCATATTATATGATGTATATAAAACAGAAGCATGAATGAATGAATGCATGAATGAATGAAAAAATTTATGTACCAAAATAAGTTTGTATTATAGTGAGTAGTAAGTGGTTTCATTGTGCGCCTGGCAGCACGGTCACGGACCTATTGCTGCACTCTGACGCAGCTCCCGAGTCCTCACTTAGCTGGTAGCCTCCACCAAGACCAAACATAGATTTTCTGGTATGGAATGAGCATCCTATTCATTTAGGCACCTTAATATGATAAGTAATTATTTTTTATTTAATTAAATCTGCCGCACAGGGGGGTAGGCCTATGAATTTGATATCCGCAGTGAAGGGGTTAATTTCCAAACTACCCTCATTCGGTTTCTATCTTCTCTCTGTACCTCATCTAAGTTTCCTTTCAACCGTTCTATTGCAGCTACTGTAGACGGACAATCGTTCTTCTCTAAATCTATCAATTGTGGTGTTCCCCAGGGTTCTGTCCTATCACCCACTCTCATTTCTATATTCATTAATGATCCTTCTAGGTCTAACTCAAGCATTATCCACTCCTACGCTGATGATTCTACCCAATGCATTTTCAACGTCGTTTATTAGACGTCCAACTCACAGGAATTAAGTGTCACGGAGAGTGCCACAGAGCGCCTAACTTCTGATCTTTCATAATTTCTGATTGGGCAAAGCAAACCTTGTCTTGTTTCAATGCCTCAAAAACCCAATTTCTTCACCTATCTACTCGACAAAAACTTCCAGATAACTATCCTCCTCTTCTTCAATGACACTCAACTGTCTCTTCTTCTACAAGGAACATTTAGGACTATCCTTTACTAATAATCTGAACTGGAAATCTCATGCTAAAACAGCTTCTAGGAAGTTAGGTGTCCTGTGGCGTCTGCGTCCTTTTTTCTCACCTCCCAATTGCTGCTCTCTAAGGGGCCTTATCCGCCCATGTTGGAGTTATGTCCTCACATGTTTCGGAGAGGATCCACTCATACAGCTCTCCTAAACAGGGTTGAATGAAAAGCTTTTCGTCCCATCAACTCCCCTCCTCTGACTGACTGTCTTCAATCTTTAATCACGCCGCAATGTTGCTCTTTGCTCTCTTCTACCGTTATTTTCATGCTCACTGCTCTTCTGAACTTGCTAACTGCATGCCTCCCCCCCTCCCGCGACCTCGCTGCACAAGACTTTCTACTCATTCTCATCCCTATTCTGTCCATCTTCCTAATGCAAGAGTTAATCAGTATCTTTACTCTTCATCCCTTTCACTGGTAAACTCTGGAACTCTCTTCCTGTTTCTATTTTTTCACCTTCTTATGACTTACATCTTTCAAAATAAGAGCAACAAGACACCTATATAAATATATATATATATATAATATATAAATAGAAATATTAAATATAAATATAAATATAAATATAATAATATATATATAACATATATATATATATATATATAAATAAACTATATACATATATATAATATATATATATATATATATATATATATATATATATATATATATACTATACATATATACATATATTATATATAATAAAATATAATATATATATATAATATATATATATATATATATATAATATATACATATATACATATATATA
>JACEEZ010019148.1:37500-50000 GCA_016584305.1 Chionoecetes opilio
TATATATACATAATATATAATATATATATATCTAATAATAAATATATATATAACTTGATATTACATATATAGTATATAGTGTAATAATAATATAATCTATCATATATTATCCTCTATAGTATATTATATATATATATCCTATATCTATATCTTATATATATTATATATTAATATATATATATATATATTATATATATATAGATATATACGGTATCTACACATATTATATATAATATAATATATATCTATATATATATATGTATATTATATATCTACGATATCCATATTATTATATATAGTATATTATATATATATCTATATATATATATATTATATATATATATCTTATATTATATATCTATATATACTATATATATACATAATATACATATATTTTATATATATACTATATATATATATATATATCTATTATATATATATATATATATTATTATATTATATATATTATATATATATTATTATATATATACTATATATATATATACAGAGTATATCAGGGATGTCAATTTTCCGCGGATTCGCTGGTTTCCGAGTATTTTATTGCCAGTGGGTAATTTCTGTGAATCGTGTAGATTCGGGTTAAAAATTTAGGGGGGGGGGGGGGTTTTACATATTTGGCTAGCCACAGACGAACCGACCCTGGCCAATGATCCAGCACAGACCATAAAAAATTTTTTGGCTGCCTAGCGGGAAGTTAATACTAGGCTGCCGATATCTCCTGGACTCCACTGCACAAGTTGATCAGGAGGCAGTATGCTGGGTGTGGAATACAGAATATTTAATAATTCGAAGTTGGTCATCAATCATATTGAGGTGTATTTGATAGCGCCTAAATCATTGATAAAGTTGACTAATATAAATGACAAATATTTTTTTGTTGTGTTATTTCTTTTCCAACGGAAACAGTGTTAATATTTCATTTATCATGTCAAAATGGTTAAGAATTCATATACATTTCACAAATTTTTAAGTTGGGATGATTTTACCATATATATATATATATATATACATATCCACAAATTGTGGACACAAAAACAGACAAAATTGAGGCCAGAAATTATTATAGATATAACCAAGGACCTCTCAGAAGCTCTCTCAGAGCATGAAATTTACAAAAAATCCCGAACCAGAAATGATTATAGATATAACCAAGGACCTCCAGAAGTCTCTCAGAGCATGAAAATTACAAAACATCCCGAACCCCCCCAGCTTGTTTTGGGAAAGGGTTCGCTGCCTCCCTCTCGCTGCTCCCTCGCTGCGCTCGGATGAATTGGTCGCCCTAATATTTTATTCAGAGTTTTTTTCCTTTTCTTGTTGAAAATCCCTGGTATATACGGCAGGAAATTTTCTCTGAGATAGATCTCGTTAAAAGTGATAGCTAGTTCAGCGTTTATTACACTGGGGAAAACAAATTTTTTGGGTTAGGTCTGACACTTGTTATTAAGTAATTTTTGGGTGCTGAATCCAAAACTGATCTCAGTTTTTCTCTATCACGTCAAGTTTTTGAACTGTAGGATTTTCGTTTCTTAAAAAATATAAAAAATACTGTACAAAACCCAGTAACAGTGCTTATTTTAAAAAAGTTGCAATGTTAACATACAATGAAAAATGAAAAAAATAGGCATGAATAGAATGTTTATTTAACATTATCATGTTTTTAGAAAGGATAAGGCTTAATTGTGTGCAGGTTAAGGTAAAAATTTACGTTTGTAGCTTTGTCTGGAGTTTTCAACTTGAGGACTATCGCGTTTGATGCTCCAACAATAGTCAGCCATCATATGCACATCCCATCTACCCTGGTAACGTTTTTTCCATAACCTTCAAATCTTGGTGAAATCGTTCCCCCTTGCTCGTCGCTAGCAGCACCAAGATTTTCCGGAAAGTTGGCAAGATGGCTATGCAAAAAATGTACTTTAATACTCATGTTGCAACCAAGCGCTTTGTAGCTCTCCAATGGGTTTCTGAACATTTCTGTGTAATTACTTGCACGTGTATTTCCAAGAAAGTTCTTGACGACGTCTTTGAATGATAGCCAAGCATTTTTTTTCAAGGTCTGACATAGTACCGTTTGAAATGTTCATCTTTGATGAGCTGTCGAATTGGGGGACCATCAAACACCACCGGCCTTGATTTTTTCAATTGACAGTCCGGGGAAATGCCAAGATATGTACTTCAAACATTTCGCCATCATTTGACAATGCTTTTACAAAATTGTTTCATGAGACCTAGTTTATGGCAGAGGTGGGAATATTATTTTCTTCCTGTCAACAAGTGGCTCATGTTTCAATGTTAGGATCTCCAGGTTTAAGATCAGATCTCGGAGGCCAATTCGTCTGAACCCAATGCTTGTCGAGCTCTGCTATCCCACATACAGAGAAAGCAGGGATACTTTGTGTATCCACGTTGTTGACCCAAAAAGGAAGGACAAACCCTTTTAAGTCAACACAGATGATCCAATTGTGTTTGTCATATTGCAATAACTCAATGGGCTCTCTTTACATCTCCATATTCTTCACGAAGACAGACCGAATGCCCAATAGGGACTGCGCCAAACAAAAATTTCCATTGTATAGAAGGACACACTTCAAGCTCCGCTTTGAGCTATCAATAAACAATCGCCATTCATTTGGATTGTAGATTTAAAGCCCTAATTCCTTCAGTAACCAGGAATGTTATGGCAAAAAACAAAAAACCCCTGGCACTTCGAAAAATACTGCAGAAATGTACTTTCTCTGGTTCGAAAGTATGATACCTTCACTCCTTGTTCAAGTATGTTTTTCTCGTTCAGTCTTGATGCTAGTATTTCTGAAGCTTTTTTTTGGGTAGGCCCAAATCACGTGCTAAATCATTCAACTCGTGCTGATCAAATCCCCTACGAACTGAATCTCGTGGAATGTCAAAATCTGCATCATTGCTGTCACTGCGTTCTTCAACATCACTCAGATCTTCTAGAGGAGGTAGTTGTTCGAAAACTGGCACTGGAATTTCAGCGAATGAGGCTGAATGAGGCTACAAGTGGAATTTTGCTTATCTGGAGGGTAAACTGTGGAGAAAAAACTTGACGTGCTAGAAAAAAAAATGACTACAGATTTGGATCAGCATGCCAATTTTAGTCTAAAAAGCTCAAAAATCTAACCAACAATTTTTTTTCTTTCAAATTGTTCCCCAGTGTTATCTTTTTAAAGATATTTTCTCTGTGTCTTAAGTGTGCCTTATTCTCTTTTGTAATCACTTCTATGACTTCGCCGTAGCGTGTCATTTTTGCTGTATCGCGATTTCGGGGCTAAAAACCATTCTTCAGCAGCATGTAGAAGATGTTTTCTCCTCAGTTGTAGAGGTGGCATGATTTAGCTATGGAGTGAAGCGCTAAATTTTTTGATGAAGTCTGGCTGCCGCGCAGCCTAGTAAGGCGGCGCTGACTGGTAGATAGCTTTGCTTCTCGTTGATTTTGTCTCCGTGAGTGGGCGACGCTTATTGGTTGTTGACTCCTCGCTTTGTTTCTCTGTGAGTAGGCTGTTATTAGCCTTTGTTCTTTTCATGCTTGGTAGAGTTGTAGGGCGTTTGCCTGTACGTTAAGCTTGGGATTGATGTCCTTTATGTATAGTGCTTCTAGAATTGGAAGTCGCCGCACATCTGCACACATGTCGACCAATTCTGTATTTTCTTCTAGAAATGTTCTTGTGATGATGATGCCATGTTTTTCTAATAGGTGACTTTTGGGGGCTCCGGAAGTTAGGTGGCAAGTAAGACGTCTGGACAGCTTCGTTGTCGTCATGCCGATGTAGGATGAGGGGAGGACTTCACAGTTTCCTCTTTTGCATGTGATCCTATATACGACATGGGACTTTTGTTTTGTCTCCTTCGTCTGGCTTGGGCTGTTACGGAGAAGGAGGTTGCTGGTGTTCTTGTTTTTGTAATAAATTTGTAGTTTTATTCTCCTCTCTGGGTCTGCAGGTTTCACATTACAGTTGATGATTTATGATATTATTCTTTCTTCTTCCTGGTGAGCGGTGGAGAAGAAAGCCCGGTAGAAGATAGTTATGTCCTGACTCTATTTTGTGGCGTTAGGGTTGTACCAGTTCTCCATTATTTTCTTAGTCTGACGGTTGATGTCTCGCTGAAGTTGTTGTTGCAACTTATGCACAAAGAAATCGAGCGATCCACTCAAGTCCTCATCAACAACGGCTTCAGCGAGAGAGACATCAACCGTCAGACTAAGAAAATAATGGAGAACTGGTACAACCCTAACGCCACAAAAAAGAGTCAGGATTATAAATATCTTCTACCGGGCTTTCTTCTCCACCGCTCACCAGGAAGAAGAAAGAATAATTTCACAAATCGTCAACCGTAATGTGAAACCTGCAGACCCAGAGAGGAGAATAAAACTACAAATTTATTAAAAAAAAAAAAACACCAGCAACCTCCTTCTCCGTAACAGCCCAAGCCAGACGAAGGAAACAAAACAAAAGTCCCATGTCGTATATAGGATCACATGCAAAAGAGGAAACTGTGAAGTCCTCCCCTCATCCTACATCGGCATGACGACAACGAAGCTGTCCAGACGTCTTACTTGCCACCTAACTTCCGGAGCCCCAAAACGTCACCTATTAGAAAAACATGGCATCATCATCACAAGAACATTTCTAGAAGAAAATACAGAATTGGTCGACATGTGTGCAGATGTGCGGTGACTTCCCATCCTAGAAGCACTATACATAAAAGAGATCAATCCCAAGCTTAACGTACAAGTAAACTACCTACAAGCTCTACCCAGCATGAAAAGAACAAAAGCAAATAACAGCCTACTCACAGAAAAGCAAAGCGAGGAGTCAACAGCCAATAAGCGTCTCCCACTCACGGAGACGAGAAGCAGAAGCTATCTACCAATCAGCGCCGCCAACTAGGAGGAGGAGAGGAGAAGAAAAGGAGGAAAAAACATCTTCCACATGCTGCTGAAGAAGGGTTCTTAGACCCGAAATCGCGATACAGCAAAATGACAAGCTACGGCGAAGTCATACAAGTGATTACAAAAGAGAATAAGACACTGTTAAGACAGAGAAAATATCTTAAAAAAAATAATAAACGCTGAACTAGCTATCACTTTTAACGATATATATATATATATATATATATATATATATATATATATATATATATATATATATATATATATATATATATATATATATATATATTATATATATATATATATAATATGTAATGCCCATTATTCGGGAGAGATAGTATGAGAATTATTATCATATAATTCCCGAGTTATGTCTTGTAAGTAGTTCAGTTTTTTTTGTTTCACGGGTGACTCATCGCCTTTCTTTCTAAACCGCCATTTTGTTTATCTTCTTTCCTTCCTCCCCGCCATTTTCTTTCTTCCTTCCTTCCATTCCCCCCCCCCGACATGCCGTATGCGAGTCAAAATTCGTGGGATAATTATTCCGCGATCAGTGATAACTAATGAGTTCAAATCTTTTCATCTTTCCTCAGCTATCTGATCAGACCGAGTAACACTCCTAGATTCTTAATGTCTTTCAAAATAATCCCCATCGTTATCGATCATGTTCATACATGGACGTGTTAGTAAAGATATGCGCTAAATTGAAAGTCTACCAAATTTCTATGCCACATCACCATACCCTCTCACTCTTGAAAACGCGTTCGGACTGTCGACATTAAATATAAAAACACCCTTCTTGGGTATTAGATTAAAAATATTAAATTCTTCTATATCAAAGTAACAGGTCTGTAGTATAGGCAGCCTTTTCTTAAGTACACGAGTTTCATTATTTAATTAGTTAGTTTGTGATTATAAGCTCTTCATTTGAGGTCACGTCTAGACCATTCAAACGATTCCCCCATAGGAGTCTACACTCATCCTTCCCGTAGGGAGAGGTTTTGACGGGAGTGACTCGCTCCTGTCCTCTTCAAGCAATATGGTCTTGTGAATACACAAAATAACTCATTACTCTCACATTTTCTCCCCTATATATATATCTTCCATGTGTAATTATAAATATTCAGCGGTATGTTACTTAAGTGTAGGATAATTCATTAAATAGGATTCAGTGAGGAGAGTTATGCTCATAAGAGCTTCTTTTCATCACATAGGAAGAGCTTCCTGTATCAGGGTGTAAAGTTTTTTCTTACATCCGATTAGAGTTTTTCCGGTGTTGGATTAACCCTTATATGTTGTATATGATCTCAAGCAAGAGACATACTATTTCAGTATGAATAAATAGGATGATGTTTTCAAATATAGTTCTTGTGTTTATTATAAAACCCCAGGTGATTATTCTGTGTTAGGACAGTAATTCCCCACACTTCCAAAAGAGTCAGCCTTACTCGGTATAGTTCCACGTATCAATCACGACTACCAAAAATAAATCTAATCTTACTATTATTCAAAAACGCGCCCAGGGAGTAACCAGAGAAGTACTCGCCTGGACTGGTGGCAGCATCCCCCTTAACTCACACCCTGTTCCCTTAAGCTAAACCCTTACCCCTTCCCCTTAAATACATCCCCCATTTCAGTACTCTCCGCAGTGAGACGTGGTCAAACTATAATCACATAGTGAAGTCATAAGACTAAGTTAAATCCTCCATTCAAGTTGTAATCTAATGAAAAATCTTAATCAAGTAATATCATTCAAAAAACGTTGACCAGTTATAAACTCCCCATAGGAGTTACCAGCAACACACTGGTAGTTTTGTGGTGGGGATTTCATTTGTATCGGTCATAAGATACAGTATTCATTTAAAGCCTTTTTAGAAACCCACAAATTCTGCCATGACATATATACATATATCCCACAGGCGGGACATGATGTTTGACGAGGAAATCGCTCCATCGCGCCTGAAGAACTGTCCGTCGTACCATCGTCTGTGTCCACACGTTGACCCCAACGATGGCCTCTACTACCAGATTTCGGCCGCCACGCCTCACCCGCGCACCATCAAGACACACCTGCCCTTCTCCCTGCTGCACCCTTCGCTGCTCCACACGGCCAAGGTGACCCACCATCTAATATACTATAGGAGTAGCCGTGTGTCTGTGTGTGTGTGTGTGTGTGTGTGTGTGTGTGTGTGTGTGTGTGTGTGTGTGTGTGTGTGTGTGTGTGTGTGTGTCTGTCTGTCTGTCTGTTTTGGGTAGCCGAAACTGTAAATTCAATTTTGATGAGAGTAGGCTCAAAAAATCGTAAATAAATCGTAGGTGGTAAGCGGCTTGGTCCCATTTCCATTGAATCATTTTGGAGGGGGTTTTGGGCTAAAAACACTTAGGAATATTAAATTACAGGAAACACTCTGCGGTAACGTCTTACCGCATTCCACAAACTCAGTAGACTCATGGACTTACGTTTGTGTGAGTGTGTGTTGGAATCACACGGAACTCAAAGGGTTGGAATTACACGGAACGTGGTCTACCCCGAGGCACTTTGACCAGTGACCAACGACAGCAACAACACGATTGGAGTTTGCAATCACATGTTGTCTAATATATACTACTACTACAAACATCAATACATGGGTCCGAAGGGCCCACAAGCACTTGTGTAATATACTATAGGAGTAGCCGTGTGTCTGTGTGTGTGTCTGTCTTTTTTTGGTAGCCGAAACTGTAAATTCAATTTTGATGCGAGTAAGCTCAAAGAATCTCAAATAGATCGTAGGTGGTAAACGGCTTGGTCCCATGTCAATTGAATTATTTTGAAGGGGGTTTTGGGCTAAAAACACTTTTCAGAGATTAGATTACAGGAATGAACTCTGCGGTAACGTCTTGCCGCATTTCACTAATTCCGTAGACTCATGGACTTACCGTTTGTGTGCTTGTGTGTGTGTGTGTGTGTGTGTGTGTGTGTGTGTGTGTGTGTGTGTGTGTGTGTGTGTGGTGTGTGTGGTGTGTGTGTGTTTGTGTGTGTGTGCGTGCGTGTGTGTGTGTGTGTGTGAGTGTGTGCTTGCAGGAGAGGCGTGGGGCTGGGGTGAGACAGGCGTGGGGCTAGGGTGAGGCAGGCGGGGGGCTGGGGTGAGACAAGCGTGGGGCTGGGGTGAGGCAGGCGTGGGACTGGGGTGAGACAAGCGTGTGGCTGGGGTGAGGCAGGCTACGGTAGTGGTAGGTGGTCTACCCTGAGGCACTTTGACCAGTGACCAACGACAGCAACAACACGATTGGAGTTTGCACTCACATTGTTGTTTAAAATATACTACTACTACAAACATCAATACATGGGTCCGAAAGGCCCACAAGCACTTGTGCTTTACTATTATGATCAGTAGTATTTCATATCAGGACCGTGTATGGCATTGTTAGGCTGACTACATGATCCTCTGACTGCCGCCCTGCTTGAACATTAAAATCAGATTTTCACTGACATAAATATGCAGGAGTAGTTTAACCTTACATTGTAAGAACCTACATTGTATCCTGAGAAGTGCTGCTGCGTAACTTACATTGCCACGCTGAGGATGCATCGTAAGTAGCATTACTGACGCTGCTGCCTGAAGGTCGCATAGTTGATCAGTCTCGTAAAGAACTGATCGTCGAAGCAACGGTCTGTTATGATACTTACTGTGCCACCGCGGCTCCGGTGAGGGTGAGTGTCAGGGCGCGTCGCATCCTCCCCCAGGTGGTGTACGTGGCCAGGGATCCCAAGGACGTGCTCGTCTCCTACTTCCATCACTGCCGCTTGTTCCATTCGATTGGGTTCGAGGGCAGCCTGGAGCAATTCTTCAAAGCCTTCTTCAGCGGTGACGGTGAGTTGCCATTTCTTATAGTACACTAAGAATCAGAGATAAGGTAGCTAATACTAACATTTTTGGGCTGAAATTATGTCTCAACTCATCTGATAAATACTTCAAGTCTCTCAATGTTGATTTCTGCAACATTTTTGCTGTAAAATCTAGATTCCTGTCTTAGATACCTATTACACTGGGGAACAAATTTTTGTTGAGTTAGGTCTGACACTTGTTATTAAGTAATTTTTGGGTGCTGAATCCAAAACTGATCTCAGTTTTTCTCTATCACGTCAAGTTTTTGAACTGTAGGATTTTCGTTTTCTTAAAAAATATGAAAAATACTGTACATAACAGTAACAGTGCTTATTTTATAAAAAGTTGCAAATGTTAACATACAATGAAAAATGAAAGAAATAGGCATGAATAGAATGTTTATTTAACATTATCATGTTTTTAGAAAGGATAAGGCTATAATTGTGTGCAGGTTAAGGTAAAAATTTACGTTTGTAGCTTTGTCTGGAGTGTTCAACTTGAGGACTATCGCGTTTGATGCTCCAACAATAGTCAGCCATCATATGCACATCCCATCTACCCTGGTAACATTCTTCCATAACCTTAAAATCTTGGTGAAATCGTTCACCTTGCTCGTCGCTAGCAGCACCAAGATTTTCCGGAAAGTTGGCAAGATGGCTATGCAAAAAATGTACTTTAATACTCATGTTGCAACCAAGCGCTTTGTAGCTCTCCAATAGTTTCTGAACAATTTCTGTGTAATTACTTGCACGTGTATTTCCAAGAAAGTTCTTGACGACGTCTTTGAATGATAGCCAAGCATTCTTTTCAAGGTCTGACATAGTACCGTTGAAATGTTCATCTTTGATGAGCTGTCGAATTTGTGGACCATCAAACACACCGGCCTTGATTTTTTCAATTGACAGTCCAGGAAATGCCAAGATGATGTACTTCAAACAGTCGCCATCAGTTGACAATGCTTTTACAAATTGTTTCATGAGACCTAGTTTTATGTGCAGAGGTGGGAATATTATTTTCTTCCTGTCAACAAGTGGCTCATGTACAATGTTAGGATCTCCAGGTTTAAGATCAATCTCGGAGGCCAATTCGTCTGAACCCAATGCTTCTCTCGAGCTCTGCTATCCCACATACAGAGAAAGCAGGGATACTTTGTGTATCCACGTTGTTGACCAAGAAGGAAGGACACCATTTTAAGGTCAACACAGATGATCCAATTGTGTTTGTCATATTGCAATAACTCAATGACTCTCTTTACATCTCCATATTCTTCACGAAGACAGACCGAATGCCCAATAGGGACTGCGCCAAACAAATTGCCAAAACAAAAAAAGTTTTACTACAGCTCACAAGTGGAATTTTGCTTATCTGGAGGGTAAGCTGTGGAGAAAAAACTTGACGTGCTAGAAAAAAACTGACTACAGATTTGGAATCAGCATGCCAATTTTAGTCTAAATAAGCTCAAAAATCTAACTCAACAATTTATTTTTTTCAAATTGTTCCCCAGTGTTATCTAAGCGAAATATTCTTCTCATCGAGAATCACTTACCTGACGTTACTAATTAGAGAGAACTGCAACTCCGAAATGCCAGTGGTCGCTGGCAGTTTTAACTCACAATTTGGTGAAAAGTTGGTCAACTTGAAAGAAAAATATGGGCTTATTCCACTGCACTTAAAACACAAAAGTATAATTTTAAGAACGATTTTCTTCTATATGTATATTGTATAGAAGCCTGATTCTGTAAAACATGTATTTAACCAAATAACCAAGTAGGTTATAGTTGAGGAGGCGAGGTAAATGTTACTCTATGATATTATACAGTCAATAACGTATGTTTAGAAGTTATCTATACCTAGGCAGTCATATGTTCCTGTTATTATTGTGTATCAATCAGATAGAAAGCCTGGAAGTGCAATGAGTCGACGCGTGAAGTAGCAATGTTTTGATTCAATCTCCCCGCCACAATCTCCCCGCCACCACTCCCCGCCGCGGCGTGTCGCCTCCACAATTATAACCTACATTGTCGCAGCAACAAGCCGATTTCGGCATTCTTTATTCTTCGTTTTTCCAAGGCATTGCTTATTGTATTTTGACAAGCGTTTGCCTGACGCAGCAGTACTGTCTTAGAAAACAGTGTGAACATCGCCCAAATTTTACATGCCACAATATACATGTAAAAAATATATTAAGCTTTGCTACTCGAGGCGAGTAATTTGCATTAAATTGCTATCTTAGAACGTTCAATCGTAATGCATGTCATGCATACACTTACTAGAACAACAGAAGAACGTTCTTTTTTAGTATTCAGATGCGGTGCATCAATATTTATCGCGAAATTGATTTATGAAAAATATTAGTCGCGGAGGGAAAACACAGTAGACCAACCTTTGAGTTAAAACTGCCAGCGACCACTGGCATTTCTCGAGTTTCAGTTCTCTCTAATTGGAACAGTTCTTAACAGTGACGTTCGGGAGATACGACGGGCACCTTAAAGAAGCGTGGGAGCACCGCGCCCACCCTAACCTGCTGATTGTTTTCTACGAGGACCTCCAAGCCAACATCCTGAAGGAGATGTGCAGACTCAATACCTTTTTGGATACCCGCT
Organism: Chionoecetes opilio; assembly: GCA_016584305.1. NCBI lineage: Eukaryota > Metazoa > Arthropoda > Malacostraca > Decapoda > Majidae > Chionoecetes > Chionoecetes opilio. The sequence continues at coordinate 48,900 of JACEEZ010019148.1, forward strand.
TGACTAAGGAGCAACTGAAGAAGGTAGACAATTCCAAAACTGCAGATTAAATCTCTCCTTTAGATTAGATCAACTTAGGCAACAACCCTTTGAAATAACTATAATGTTTAATCGCAGGTTTGTGGATAAGCCTAGCTGAACCCACATTTCATGTTGTTTACTTTATTACTGTAGTTGCCGTTTCTGAGCCATGCTTAATAGTTACCCTCGTTTTTTATGTCGTATTTCAAAACCTAAATAACGAACACCTCCCTCCGCCCTGTCTTGTAGCGATGGGTAGCAGTGAACGCCCTGAATTTTGTCATACAATGAGCGGCAGTGTGTGTGTGATCCATAGTGTGGCCTGACTGGCATCATCCACAGGTGGCTGACTACACTTCGTTCAGCCAAATGAAAGACCGAGACAACTTAAGTGACAAGGATTATTGCAATCAAGCTGTTCGGGAGACTGACGGAGGATTTTTCAGGAAAGGTGAGAGAGAGAGAGAGAGAGAGAGAGAGAGAGAGAGAGAGAGAGAGAGAGAGAGAGAGAGAGAGAGAGAGAGAGAGAGAGAGAGAGAGAGAGAGAGAAATGAAATTAAGGAAAAATGCAGAACACACAGACGCCATAGTCTACATACACAGGCGGTTTGACATGGATTCCCGAAGTAAAGGAAAACCAAGAAAGATTCTAAGCTTTTTGTAAAAGGTTACATGAGAAATCCAAGTAGAAAATGTAGAGAAGATTATGGTAGGGAATAATACAGAAGTGACATACTTTGGTAAACGAAGAAAATGAAAAGACGAAAAAGAAAAAGAAAAAAAAATCTTTAACTTATTAAACAGGGATAACAATGATGCACAGATTAAGTACTTTTGAGAAACAAGGGGAGAGGAGAGGCTGCTAAGAGGTTAACTTCAATTTCCTCCCTCGTGTCTATACGTGGAACCTTCAGTATAGTTTTTTAACTAATAACTTTAGTATCGGAATTGTTGGAATTTCGTATTTCTTTAATTCTCATGATTCTCTAGTATTCCACGTAAGATAGTGTTGCTCATATTCCTCAATTTGACCTTATTAGACAGAAACTATGATGACAGACCTAGCGCTCATCTGTATGA
>JACEEZ010019148.1:55000-57827 GCA_016584305.1 Chionoecetes opilio
TTCATGTCAAGTCCAGGAAGAATCTCAAGAGGAAACCATACTGTGTTTCATCTTGAGAACTGAAGGACTTGACATGTGCTCATGAGTATGCGGGGGCAGTTTCAAATGGGTTTAAATGTGCTCGGTGCTCTGGGGATCCTGTAGAACTGTGGGATACCTTCAAACGTGAAACTCTACAGGCTGCCAAGGAGTGTATTGGGGGCCCCCGAGGCCCAAGGCGTGGTTTTTGTCTCGACGGAGACGCTGGAAAAAAATCGAGGAGAGCCCGCGCTCCCCAGGCTGGCTGGGAACCGGGACCAGCACAGGGCTCTGTCACGCCGGACTAGAACCCTCCTGAGGAGAGACAAGGAGAGGTATGCCCAGGAGTCTCGCTGAGGATGTCGAGGGTCATTTGAACGCTAATGATCTCCGCCCGCCTACCGACCCCTGAAGAAGCTCCGTTCCAAGTCTCCTTCTCGGGCGAGTGCTATTCGAACAGCGATGGGGCGCCTCGTGTCCGGACATGGATGGCAGATGGCTCGTTGGGCTGAGTACTTTGGGCAGTTGTTCACGGGGGACCCTTCACTGAGCAGCTTCACACCACTGGGTTACAGGCAGTGGATGCCGATCCTCCCATTGACGAAACCCCCACCCTCTCTTGACGAAGTCAGAGAGGCTGTAGCAAAGTTGAAGGGTGGAAAAGCAGCTGGTGTTTGTAATATCAATGCGGAGCTCCTCAAAGCGGGGGGGTGAAGCCATGATCCGCGGGTTGCATGCTGTCCTGACTGCCGTGTGGCAATCAGTCCATTCCTCCTGACTGGAAAGGGGGCTGGTCGTCCCTATCTGGAAAGGGAGAGGGGACCGTCAGGACTGCAACAATTCCCAACGGTATTACACTGCTCAGCGTACCAGGCAAGGTGCTTGCCCATCTATTGCTGACACGAATTCGCAGCCCATCTGGTGAAGCATCGGGAGCCCTTTCAGCGGGTCGGGGTTCACGCCTGGTAAGTCAAAAACGGACCGTATCCTAGCGCTTCGTGTCCTGGTGGAACGCCGACGTGAGTTTCGACAGGGATGCTTGCAGCCTATTTTGATCTCAAGAAGGGGTTTGACTCAGTGCATCGTGAGTCACTCTGGGATTTTTCTGCGACTTCGAGGGATTCCTGCAAGGACTATTGGTTTGATAACTGGTCTGTATTCTGGACTGAGAGTGCTAGAAGTTGGGGAAGGTGTATCCAGCTTCTTTCCTGTGAATACAGGAGTGAGGCAAAGGGGGCGTTCTTGCCCCATCACTTTTCAACGCTTGTATGGACTGGGTATTGGACAAGGTTGTAGATCAAGTGGGTTGTGGAGCATCCGTCGGCCCACCAAGATCACTGTCTTGTTTTTTCCGATGATGCAGTAAACCTTTTCTGATTTGTTGGAGGTCTGGTGATGGCTCTCGAGGCGCTGCACGAGGAGGCAAACCTTTGGGGCCCTTGAGGTCTCCTGGCTCAAGACCAAGGTCCAGGTATTTGGAACTTACTAGATGAAGCAGTACAGTCTGTTCATGCGTGTGGCGAGGACATTGAGATCTTGGAAAGTTTTACATACCTTGTGTAGCGCAGTCCATAAGACGGCGGGTCACGTCAAGAAGCTTACGGCGGATGGCATAGCCCACGGTGTTATGGACTCGCTCAGCGGGAGTATTTGGCGTTGTCGGTATCTGTGCAGGAGGACAAAGATCCGGATCTTCAAATCGCTTTTTGATCCCTGTCTTAGTCTATGGTTGTGAGACATGGACACTAAATAGTGACTTGAAGAGACGAATCAATGCCTCTGGTAATAAGTTTCTTCGCAGAATCATGGGGTATCGCTGGGATAATTACGTGTCAAATCAGCGATTGCCCCGTGAGACTGAATCGAGGCCTATTACCTGCATAGTCCGTCAGCGCCAACTTGGGCTATATGGGCATGTGGGACGCTACCCTGAAACCGATCCTTCCCATCGGGGTTGTATCTGTAAGAGACAATCCGGCGTGGAGGAGCCAAGGGGGCACCCACAAGCTCGTTGCTGGGGAAGTTGATGTTTCTTGTCGAGAGCTGCTTGGTATGAGAAAGAGCCTGCATGGGAATTCGCGCCCTGGTTTTAACCCCGGGGGGTGGCGTCGTAGGGTGGGCGGGGGGCGACGCCCCCCCCCGGGGTATGCCCCCAATGATTGATTGATTGATATATATATATAGTATAATATATATATATTATATATATATATATATATATATACTATTAATATATATATATATATATATATTTATATATATATATAATATATATATATATTATAATATATACTATATATATATGTATATATACTATATATACTATTAGTATATAATTAGTAATATAATATAAATATATTATATATATATATATACTATATATATATATTTCTATAATATATATATATATCATATATATATATATATATGTATATATATATATAATTAGGTATATTATATTTTATAATTTTACTATATATATATATATTAAAATACTATATATATATATATATATACTATATATATATATATATTATATATATATATTATCTATTATTATATTATATATATATATATAATTTTATATCTCTAATATATATATATACTATATATATATATCCTATATACTATATATTCTATATATATACTATATATATATACTATTTTATTAATATATATACTATATTATCCATACTATTATATATTTATATACTATATATACTATATAATTATATATAATTCATATTTTATATTCATATTTTTTTATACTATGATATATATATACTATTCCATATTATATATAATATAT
>JACEEZ010019149.1:0-2500 GCA_016584305.1 Chionoecetes opilio
AACATACCATCGTAATGTATTTTTTCCCCATTCATTCACCTTTCTCCTTTCCCCTTCACCACTACTACTAATACTACCACTACTACTAATACTACCACAAACACCACCGTTATCAAGCGCTTCTAAAAACAACGACAACAATACTAATAACCTAAACAACCTAACTACAGCTTAGAGTCGTTAAGTAGTTAGAACAACCACCACCACCACCACCACCCCAACCAGGATTATCTAAGTTAGTAGCTTAGATTACCTTCACGTGTCATCTTTCGTACAAGATTGATACAAGTTCTTAATGGAGGAGTAATAAGAACATAACATAACATAACATAATAAGAACATAAGGAACCTACAAGTAATAAGGAAGGAACTAAGGAAGAGCAGGAAAGAGTTTACGAGGAAGGAAAGAAGAAAAGGAGAGAGAGAGAGAGAAGGAAGGGAGTTTCATAATATTTCATGCGGTGTCGTAATATCTCTCTCTCTCTCTCTCTCTCTATTCTCTCTCTCTCTCTCTCTCTCTCTCTCTCTCTCTCTCTCTCTCTCTCTCTCTCTCTCCGTCCCTTGCTCACTTAACTCATGACTGGGAAACTTTTAACTCCTGTGGTAGGGTGTAAAAAATAATTATCATCATTTACCATCACGAAACATGGTAATTATCGGTAACCAGTCCCTCCTCCCCTCCCCCTCCCCACCACCCCCCCCCCTCCTCCCTCCTCTCTCTCTCCTCTCTCCCCCCGTCTCTCTCCTCTCTCTCTCTCTCTCTCTCTCCTCTCTCTCTCTCTCTCTCTTTACTTACTATTCTCGCCTAACTGGATCATATTGGTCTCTTTCATTATATCACAGCGTCCTTTCCTTACCTAAATCACTAACAAATTTCACTTCTAGTCACCGATTTTCCGTCACTTAGATTAAAAAAACACTACTGGACAACCACATGCAACTTCTCTCTCTCCCGCGCACGTCTTCCCACCCTCATGTCTTTCCAGCACTGACTGATGTAGAAAATGGCGTGAAGATTGTTTACTTGCTAATCGTTGACTTAATATTTATGGGGTAAATTTAATAGCTCTAAATACGAATGTGTGATAGTATTTCATTCAGGAAAATTATGGTGATTAGGTTTCACTGTGATTACTTTAGTTTTTCTGCAGGTAAAGGGAGTGTATATTGAAGCATTACAGTCCAAACATTGACTTGAATTGACTTGAATATATCTTTTTTTTCTCCTGTAATTTTTTTGGTAATGTTTGAGTTTGTTAAATTATCTGATGAGTTTATTTTAACATTATGATTTTACATAATACAACTTTCATATTCTCTCTCTCTCTCTCTCTCTCTCTCTCTCTCTCTCTCTCTCTCTCTCTCTCTCTCTCTCTCTCTCTCTCTCTCTCTCTCTCTCTCTCTCTCTCTCTCTCTCTCTCTCTCTCTCTCTCTCTCTCTCTCTGATATAATTAACAGCCAGAAAGAGAAAGAGTACAAAAATATATCAAGAAAGAAAGTAAAACAAAGAAATAGAAACAAAAGTAGCCAAGTCGAGTACCAAGAAAAATTTTGTTTCTGTTGTTTGTGTTGCTGTGTTTGTAATATCACTATTGTTAACGTATAAAATAAAGGCTTTTTAACTAGACACTGATGAAGAAGGTACATGAAGAAGGCATTTAGAAGGGATTACAGAAAAGAAGGGTTCAGAAATAAGACATACAAGGGTTCATAGAAAAGTAATAGGCTGCTGTTTTGACACGAGATTTTTTTTCCTAACGGATTATATATTTATTTTTTTATTATTTGAATGTAATAAACTGGTGCATTGACATCAATATAATAATAATGATAATAATAATAATAACAATTCGCCCGAAGGCATAGACATAATATAAAATAAGTAAAAAAGATTACACATTTAATTTAGTTGTACGGTGAATGTTTTGTTTCTCCAACGGGACATCTTTATTTTCTTTATTATTCCTTTCTTTAAGTTTTCGCTATTTATATTTTCCTGTTATTTTGTTGTTGTTGTTGTCTCTGTCTAAGGAGTTTTTTCGTTATGAGTTATTTTCAGATGTCTTTCCTTGTTTCCAGAATTCATACTTATAACAATGACCTATTTTTCCTTCCTTTCCATTCCTATTTTTTTAGCATACCATGTTAATAAGTTGTCTTTTATCGCTAAAGGGTACGAATAGTAGTAGATGTAGTAGTAGTAGTAGTAGTAGTAGTAGTAGTAGTAGTAGTAGTAGTAGTAGTAGTAGTAGTAGTAGTAGCAGCAGTAATCTTAAGTAATCAGAAATCTGTATTTTTTTTTTCTTTTTTTCTCTCTCTCTCTCTCTCTCTCTCTCTCTCTCTCTCTCTCTCTCTCTCTCTCTCTCTCTCTCTCTCTCTCTCTCTCTCTCTCTCTCTCTAGACCCACACACACACACACACACACACAGACACCACGGAGAAAAAGTAATCTGAAAAAGGAATGAGAGAGGGAGAGGAAAGGCGGGGGCAGGCGGGAGAG
>JACEEZ010019149.1:16393-23893 GCA_016584305.1 Chionoecetes opilio
GAGAGAGAGAGAGGAGAGAGAGAGAGAGAGAGAGGAGGAGAGATGAGGAGAGAGACGAGAGAGAGAGAGGAGAGAGAGAGAGAGGGGAGAAGACGGGGGGAGAGAGAGAGAGACGAGGAGAGAGAGAGAGAGAGAGAGAGAGCGATAAGTAGAACACACACACCACACACACACCCCACACACACACCACACACACACACACACACACACACACACACACCAACACACACACACATACACACACGCACTGTCCTTGTGGTACAGTCGGTTAAAACTCTGCTCCTTGACGCACACAGGTTCGTACCCTGCTCATGGCTTGAAGTCCCTGGAAATGTGGGTAGTTACTGTCTCCCTTCAGGTAAGAAATGAGGTGCTTAAGATATGTGCAGTCCCAGCTTTGCCAAGAGATCGGTGTCTATGAGCTCCAAGTTCTTTCCGGGAGGGTAACAGCTGGATATCGCGAGTTCAGCGCGTGATCAGGCCATTGGTGAACTACACAAAGACAGAAACACACACACACACAGACAAACACACACATTTTTTTTCTTTCTCTCACACACACACTCAACCAGAAAGACGCAGCCAAAGCCAAAACCTGCTACAACGACATTTCTCCTTCTTAAAAAACTTTTCTCTTCTCTGCAAACCTTTGACTACCACCCAGAACAACAACACCACCACCACCTCCACTACCACCACCACCACCACCACTAACAACAACAACAATAATAATACCACACGGGCACCACCTTGGGTTGAACGAACGCTTCCCTACACACCGTGGCATCGTGACATTATCAAAACGCAACTTTCTCTCTTCGGCCCCGATCATCTCCATGTCCTCCTCCTCCTCCTCCTCCTCCTCCTCCTCCTCCTCCTCCTCCTCCTCCTCCTCCTTTTCCTTTTCCTCCTCCTCCTCCTCCTCCTCCTCCTCCTCCTCCTCCTCCTTTTCCTCCTCCTCCTCCTGGAGGAAGTTCACGAGAATATTGCGTTTGGAAATCAATCCTCAAAAACATGTCCTCTATAATCCACGACATCAGACTTTCCCCTTCCTCCTCTTCCTTTCTCTTTCTCCTCCTCTTCTGTTGCGCCTTCTTCTCCTTCATTTCTTATCCTCCTCCTCCTCCTCCTCCTCCTCCTCCTCTTAATTTTTCTCCTCTTCCTTTTCTCCTCCTATTTTAATTTGGCTATTAAAATTCAATTCCGATAAATGTTAAGTAATGCATATAGGCAACGATAACCTCAAATATAACTATCAAATGCAAAATAAATCGTTAACTGAAGTACAGCAGGAAAAGGATTTAGGTGTAATCATTAGTAATGATCTTAAAACCAGTCCGCATTGCCTAGCTGCCAGTAAAAAGGCGAATATGATGTTGGGCTTCATTAAACGCAAATTTGAACATAAAACTCCGAAAGTAATGACACGATTATACACGTCTTTGGTTAGGCCGCACTTAGAATATGCCGTTCAATTCTGGTCGCCTTGTTTCGTTAAAAGATCAAGCCAAATTGGAATCAGTTCAAAGAAAGAGCAACCAAACTAATTCCATCTCTGCTGATTCATCTTATGAAGAGAGACTGCGGAAACTTAATATGTTTTCCTAAAGGATCGTAGAATCCGTGGGGACTTGATAGAAATCTTTAAGATCCTAAAAGGATTTGATGTCATTAATCAAGAGAACTTATTCGAGCTTTCTCCTCAAGGGACAACAAGAAATAACGGTTTAAAACTGAATGGTCAACGTTGCATCACAGATCTCCGTAAAAATTATTTCAATGTTAGAGTTGTTGATCGATGGAACAAATTCCCAGCAAACGTTGTCGAAGCCAGCACAAAAAATACATTTAAAACAGACTTGACGCGCACTGTAAAGTAAATGGGTATTGATAGTGCCCCTGCGAATTCATATTATAGTCCCCCGGATCGATTAGGGGTTAGTGGTATTTTGTAGTTAGCATATTTCATATCCTATCATACTTTCACCTACGAAACTTCCATGTTTCCTTCTTCTTTAGGGACAGGGGTATCATTTTCGAACTGTTCCTCATACATGTAGTTGATAGTTAGTAGTATGTAGTTCAACAGATACCCTAGTTATGGACCAATAGGTCTCCTGGTGTCGTTTTTCCCTATGTATTCCTATGTATTCCTATGTATTCCTCCCCCTCCTCCCCCCTCCTCTCCTCCTCCTCCCCTCCTCCTCCTCCTCCTCCTCCTCCTCCTCCTCCTTCTCTTCCATTCCCCTTCAGAGGGCCTCTCTCTCTCTCTCTCTCTCTCTCTCTCTCTCCCCTCTCTCTCTCTCTCTCTCTTCTCTCTCTCCTTTTCTCTCTCTCTCTCTCTCTCTCTCTCTCTCTCTTAGATTTATTTTGACGCATCGATTAGATAGATAAAAAGAAAAGCAGATAAAAGAAAAAATACAGCTTTCGTCGATAGATAATAAGGAAAACGGCTACACTATAAGTTCAACGAGTACATGAGTCGGGTTGCAGTGTCAGAATGTCAGCTTGTGGTATCAAGAGCGAGGCTGAAGTGTTAATAAGCTGAACTATCGCGATGAAGAGCAAAGAGATGTCAGGCAGCAGCGGCGTGGGGTTACAGTCTATTTTTGTTAATGAGGCAGAAATCCTGACTCCTTGCTGCTTACTGACTGATATTTGATGCCAGGAGAAGGGAATAGTTCAGTTCTTCTAAATTTCAGTTGTATTTTATCATAGTTAACAATATTATCAGGTAAACTTAGGCATCATTTTAAGCATGAGACCTTAAGATAGACTGGAATTTTCGCCTCGTTAATAAAAAGACCATAGTTCAGCGCTGGGGGTCCATGAGGAAAGGATGAGACGATGAGGAAAACGTCTACTTATGCCCCGCCAATCCCCGGGAACCAACGTCACCTCCCCCAGCCTCACCCCGGGAACCAACGTCACCTCCCCCAGCCAATCCCCGGGAACCAACGTCACCTCCCCAGCCTCACCCCGGGAACCAACGTCACCTCCCCAGCCTCACCCCGGGAACCAACGTCACTCCCCCTGCCTCACCCGGGAACCAACGTCACCCCCCCAGCCCACTCACCCCGGAACCAAAAAAATCCAAACCCCCCCAGCCTCACCCCGGGAACCAACGTCACCTCCCCCAACCTCACCCCGGGAACCAACGTCACTTCCCCAGCCTCACACTCTCCTAACGGGACGAAATATAAAAAAAAAAACAAGGCAATTAAACACTAAAGCGAGTACACGAAAGGCTCAAAACGCTCCAAACTTTCTGCATGTTGTAAGTCGAAAACCCTGCCAGTGGTCCTAACTCAACTTTTAGTCTGCAATAATTCCTAAAGTTTCCCTGCGGTGGCCGGAACGAAGGGACAGCCGTGACTAAAGATAGATGTATTTGCCGTGCGTTTCGAGATTCTTATCACCTTTATTCCTTTGCAGACCAGCAACAAATATGTTAGAGAGTTCATGGTGTGCCCCCCCCTCCCCCGGCCATGACAGCCCCCCCCCCCCCCGGCCAGGAGAGCTCCCCACCAGGCCCCTCGTGGTCAACCCCCTAGCCAGGACAGCCTCCCACCAGGCCCCTCGTGGTCAACCCCCCGGGCGTGGCTGTGGCAACTCCCCCGCGGGTTGCTGAGGGGGCGACTTGTAATGACCCCGTGTAATCTCGGGTGAATTTATGTATGATTTATATATAATTTGCATATATTTTTGTGTGGCGAAAGGGTGACCGCGGCTTCAGACTGTCTATAACGTTTTGCTGAGGGCGGGAGGTGGCCGGCCGGGAACATACATAAGCTGACGGAACCAAAATTCAAGGGTTTTGGACACCGAGCAGAGGAAGTCGACCTGCAAAGTGAGGGTCGTGGACCTTAGGTAGAGGAAGGAGAGTCGTTAGGGGGGAGGGGGTGAAGAAGAAGCATGGGCAGTGGCTGTGCAAGGCCCCCTCCTGGCTCTGACCGACACACCATCGACACTATCACCACCATCTGCTGCCGCCCCTCCCGCCACGTCACACGCTCCTCACACTCACATTAGCTGGGTATCACCTGGTCGGCCACGTAAGTATAAACTGCCTCACCTACAAGGCGTCAAGCGGATGTTAACACGCACACACGCACACACACGCACACACATCCACATGCAGGCGTGGCTGTGGCTAGCCTAGAGGAAAAAAAATCAAAATATTGTAAAAATCTGATGCCATTTCAATGTTCTTTCATAACTCAAACCACTGTCGACCTTCTCCAGGGGAACTCGACCCTTTATCCACAGCTTCCCCGTGTTAATCCACTTTATCCGGATCCACACAAGGCTACATTCTACAACAGATTAAATTCTCAATCAGGTTGAACGCTCGACACAGAATGGGAGGAATGAAGGAGTCAGTTGATGTAAGGAGCAGAGTGTCGCGGATGTCGGGGTGACGGAGGCAGCAACGGGAGGCCTAAAGGAGGACTAAAGGGCGCGGCGATGGTGGAAGGGATACCGAAGGGGATGATGTGACAGCTGAGCAGGAAAAAAAGGGGAGGAGATGATGGAGGGGAATTGTGTGAGGGGAAGATGGCCCCTTAACCCCCCATCATCACCCAAACGTTACGGCGAGTGGGGGCAGGAGTGTGGGGGGGAGGAGGGGAGGCTGGATGGGAGATGGGGTTTGTGGGGTGGGAGGGGGGTTAGGTTGGATGGGAGATGGGGTTTGTGGGGGGGAAAGGGTGGGAGGCTGGATGGGAGATGAGGTTTGTGGGGTGGGAGGGGGGTTAGGCTGGATGGGAGATGGGGTTTGTGGGGTGGGAGGGAGGTTAGGCTGGATGGGAGATATCACAAGTCGGCTTAGGGCGCGTCGTTGTCCCGAAGAAGCTGCTGCGGGAGATGAGGATGATTCGTTCCGAGGCGCGAAGCAGTTTGGAGACGCGCCTTGCCATGAAGACCTGCACGTGACTACCAAGGCGAACACATCGCTTTATACTTATTTCTTCAAGCGTGAGAAATAATATAACAGGTACAGAGTGAGGCAAAGGTAGGGTTAACTTTAAGACTCCAGTTACCTTACTATAGGTACGTAACTATACTACGTTTTTTTAACAGATGAAAAATTCTGACCCCTTGCTGCTTACTGACTGATATTTGATGCCAGGAGAAGGGAATACTACGCTTCTTCTTAATTTTAGCTGTATTTTATCATAGTTCAACCATATTATCAGGTAAAAATAGGCATAATTTTTGGCATGAGACCTTAAGATAGAATGGAATTTTTGCCTTGTTAAAATAAATTGACTATAGACCCAGTGTTACGAGACTTGCCTTGCGTCGCCCCGAAAAGGATTAGTCTATAGGTGGCAGGGCTGGTCGTGCAGGAGTGATGGTATGGGGGATAATGAAGGGAGGGCGGCGTAGATAGAGACGCTTAGAGGGGCAGGAGAGGCCCAGGAGGGTGATGGACACACAATGCTCAACACAAATCCAGGTCGTCAAAAGGACCTACAAGAAAACCGAATATCTGTCATTTTTATCCTCTCTTCCATCTTCCTCCGAGGATCCACCACGTCCCACACCTTCCTCCTCCTCCTCCTCCTCCCCTCCTCCCCCTCCTCCTCTTCCTCCAACAACCCCAACCCAACACCCACCCGCACACCCACATACACTATTATGTATGTATATATCCTCTTTTTTTTCTTCTCTCTCTCTCTCTCTCTCTCTCTCTCTCTCTCTCTCTCTCTCTCTCTCTCTCCTCTCTCTCTCTCTCTCTCAGGAGGGTGCCAGTAAGCAGGTCCTTGGAGGCAGAGAGGGAGGGAGAGAGGGAGGAGAAGGAAGGAATGAAGGGAGGGAGGGAAGGGTCAGCCTGGGAAACACACACACACACACACACACACACACACACACACACACATACACCACACACACACACACACACACACACACACACACACACACACACACTCGCCACTTCGCGGGTCATTCAAGGCATCCGGACTGCAGTGCCTTCATGGAGGGGCTGCAAGGCGCCTCTCACCCCCCACCCTCCTACCTCACGCGGTGTCTGGACGATTCGAGCGAATACCTTTTCGAGCGTTGGACGATTCGAGCGAATACTTTTTCGAGCGTTGGACGATTCGAGCGAATACTTTTTCGAGTGTTGGACGATTCGAGCGAATACTTTTTCGAGCGTTGGACGATTCGAGCGAATACTTTTTCGAACGTTGGACGATTCGAGCGAATACTTTTTCGAGCGTTGGACGATTCAAGCGAATATTTTTTCGAGCGTTGGACGATTCGAGCGAATACTTTTACGAGCGGAGGACCAAACTTAGTTTTCCTGAAAAGTTTTGGTGTATGGAATGAATCTGAAGGCCGGGTATTTATAATAAGGCTATGGCACTTAATTTTTGTTGGAAATATATTTTTTTTTACAGGTGTAGGGGGATCCCCGCCGCACTAACCTTGCTCCACTTCTCACTACCGTAGTATTGATAATTTTCTTTTTGTTCTTGATATCATCTGTTACTAAGCCGAACCCCACCTGTAACCTAACCTAACCTAGTCTCATTTAACCTAACTTGTCACTTTGGTGATATTTTTGAAATTTGTTCATTTATAGCCATAATATGACACAGATGAAGACACAAAATGACAGACTCTCCAGATAGCCCCTTTTAACTTTCCTGAAATCATGGATGTAGAAATGTAAGTATTAACGCCACCAAACATTTGTACATTGATAAAAAAGTTGTCCTGGCGACTTTAGTGTTATCTACGGAATGGAATGTCCTAACGGCTCCCCGGCCCCGCCCGCCGGCCAGGGTTGCCAGCCCAATTGTGCTCTTTTTAGAAAAGGTTGGGGTACGATGGTCGCGGGTTGGCGGTTTTTGGGCTGTTTTTACTTCAAGTTGCGAATTTTTGTGTTGATTGTCTTCGGAAAGCACATGAACAACATTTGCACCCGTTCATGATAATCCTCAAGGAGGATTATCACAACAATTATCGTCAAGGAGGATTATCACGACCGGACTTTGACCTGATGAGGACCTCAGCCGTGACCTCTCACGGCCACATCCTACTGACATCCCTAGGGATGAGTAATTATATTGACCTGGGGCATGCCACACCTTAATTTCATTCACACCTCCAAGGCCCCCCCCCCCATTCAGCCTCTCTCTAACTTCTAATATCTAATATCTAACTTCTAATATACTATATAAGGAGAGACTCAGAGAGACTGTCAGACACAGTTACTCTCTACTACAGGTGCCGTGATCAGATGAGGATATAAAATAGCTTGCGTGAGTGACTTGCAGGTTGCAATACAAGAGTTTAGAAAAGCATGGTGTTACCGAAGTTTCTTACTGTAATCTAATACTCTTAAAAGTGTTGTTAGCACAAAACCCCCGTTCAAAATTATTCAATCGACATGGGCCCAAGCCGCTTACCACCTAAGATTTATTTGCAATTTTTTTTTTGCCTACTCTCATCAAAATTGAATGTAAAGTTTCGGCTACCCAAAAAAGA
>JACEEZ010019149.1:31393-33893 GCA_016584305.1 Chionoecetes opilio
TAAAATAGAGTACGCACCTCAATTTTTTTCTTCTCTCTTCTCTTTCCCCTCTTCTCTCTCCTCTTCTTTTTCTCTTTCTCTCTCTTTTCTCTCCTCTCTCCTCTCTTCTCTTCTCTTCTCTCTCTCCTTCTCTTCTCTCTCTCTTCTCTCTCTCTTCTTCTCTCCTCTCTCTCTCTCTCTCTCTCTCTCTCCTCTCTGTTTATTTCTCTTCTTTTCTCTCTCCTCTCTCTCTCTCTCTGTCATCTCTCTCTCTTCTCTGTCTGTCTGTCGTCTTCTGCTTCTCTCCTTCTTTTCTCTTCCTCCTCTCTCTCTCTCTCTCTCCTCTCTTCTCTCTCCTCTCTCTCTCCCCTCTCTCTCTTTTCTCTCCGACCTCTCTCTCTCTCTCTCTCTCTCTCCTCTCTCTCTCTCTCTCCCCAATACGTAGTGGCTTGGAAGTGGAATGGGGTGTGTGTGCGTACTCCGGTGAATTTCAGGGATTTCAATCATCGCCGCCTCGTTAATCTCTGTCTTGGGGGGAAGCACGCCTAACCTCGGCCTAGTTGGGTATGCTGGGATTATCTGCCAGTTTATAGCCTTTTTTCCCTCTCCTTTCTCTTAACCTTCTTCTTACTCTCCTTCTTCTAACCTCTCCTCTGCTGCCTAGCCTACCTTCCATTACCTAAGCCAACCCAGACACTGTTGCGGCGGTTGAGCAAATGAAGCAAGAAATATGCAGCAAATTCTCTAAGGAATTCTTGTGGTACTTATTTAGTAGCGTCTTGCCTGTCTGCCTAAAAGGTGTGTGTGTGTGTGTGTGTGTGTGTGTGTGTGTGTGTGTGTGTGTGAGAGAGAGAGAGAGAGAGAGAGCGGGGGGGAAGAGGAGAGAGGGAGAGAGGGAAAAGGAGAGAGGGGGGAGAGAGAGAGAGAGAGAAGGAGAGAGGAGAGCGAAGAGAGAAGAGAGAGAGAGAGAGAGAGAGAGAGGAGAGAGAGGAAGAGGAAGAAGAGGAGGAAGGGGAGAGAGAGAGAGAAGAGAGAGAAAAAAAAAAAAGAGAGATATGAGAGAGAGAGAGAAAAAGAGAAGAAAAGTCAGCGCAAAAAGTAAAACAACCATCGGCGCCCCAGGAAAGGAGGGAGAGAAATGAAAGTCTATTCTCACGACCAGGCGACGCAGCGGCTCTGGCCTGGCTATGGCAACCCCGCTGATTGCAGGTTAACAGACGACGCTCTAGGTGCAGGTCAGGTGAGGCGGGGTTTAAATGGGGAGTTTAAAGGGGGAGGGGAAGGGGGTTACGTAGAAGTGTTGATTGTGACACTGGCTGGGGAGGCGAGATGGGGAGAGCGGGGGAGGAGGAGAAAGAGGAAGGGAGAAAGGAAGGAGGAAGGAAGGAGGTAACGGAGTAAGGTAAGGAGAGTAAGGGGAATATGGTGACTTGGGGAGAGAAGGGAAGAGGAGGGGAAGAAGGGAGGGTTAGGAAGAAGGGGGATAAAGAAGTAGGTAAGGAGAGTAAGGGGATGAATGATGGTGATTGGGGGGAAGAAGGGGGAAGGGAAAGAAGGGAGGGGGTTAAGGAAGGAAGGAGGATAAAGAGAGTAAGGTAAAGGAGAGTAAGGGATGAATGATGGTGACTTGGGGAGAGAAGGGGAAGGGAAGGGAAGGGAAGGGAGGGGGTTAAGGAAGGAAGGAGGATAAAGAGAGTAAGGTAAAGGAAAGTAGGGGATGTATTAAACCTATGAGTGGTGGATAAACATGTGTGTGTGTGTTGATGTGTGTTGATGTGTGTGTGCGTGTATGTGTGTTGCATAATGTATAATGTATAATGTAATACCTATACTAAGGATCAGTAACAGCATGGCATTACCACAATACATTCGCCTGTCATCCATTACCTAAAAATATATAGTGAGGATGTAAACCCAACACGGTAAATGATCTTCTGGGTAATATTCTGTTTTCCTCTTCAGTTTGTGGGTGATATGTGTGTGTGTGTGTGTGTGTGTGTGTGTGTGTGTGTGTGTGTGTGTGTTTGTGCGTTGGGGCGTGTGGTTGCGTGTGCGTGTGTGTGTGTTAAACTTCCTCGAGGATAAACAGGGAATAATAGAACTTGTTACGCACATGGCCACAGGGCAAAAAACAACTAAACAACCTAACACGTGACCATGCAGCGCTATTCGCACTCACACACACACCACACACACACAAAACACACCACACACACCACACACACACACCACACACACAAAACACACACACACACCACACAAAACACACACACGCACACACTCACACCAAAGGCCCTTTATACTAAACTAGGTAAACTCTCAAAAACAAAACATACAACACACACACACACACACCACACACACACACACACACACACACACACACACACACACACATACATACATATACATACACACACACACCACACCACAAAATAAACACAACACACACACACACCCCACTCACACCAGGCCCTTTATACTACAATAGGAAACTCTCACCCCACACCACACACCACAC
>JACEEZ010019149.1:51393-53893 GCA_016584305.1 Chionoecetes opilio
TAAACCAGCTCTGCGCCGCCTCATAAATAATAACCTTATGTCACAGGTGAGTAAGGGCGGAGGCGGCGAGGAGCAGCACTATGACTAGTGGCTTTATGGCGGATGGCTCTCGGCGTATCTTTAATTAATCAGACTCCGGCCTGGTGCTACTGAACTCCTCTTCCCGCTGCCCAGGTCCTCGCCGCGCGGCACACAAGTCTGGCGGCGAGTCTGCTGAGCTGGACTTAACTGGAAGCACTAAGTCTGACTGACGTAATGCTGCTGAGCTTCACCGCGACTTGATTTTCATTTCAAGCTCATAAATTCCCCATCGGTCGTTGAGGCAAGGCTACACGGCCAATCCCGGCGCGGCGAGACTGCCTGGGTGACCTCGGGGCGGCATCCAAGCACTCAGTTTCTGTGGGCGATAACAGCAACAAGGCCCATCATCGCCCGCTCCGGGGATACAAGGAAAATATGTCCAGTGAATCATACCTCTGTCCATGCTCGCTAAATGCACTCCGCCGAAGACTGGTGCGGAGATGTGAAGACTAATAAACAATCTTTTATGCGACATACATAAACAAAAAAACATATATATGATTTTACGGATTGTCCAGACACAGGTTTTAATGTAGAAAGCTATTGTACACCTTCGCCGAGCTTAATGGTGGTGAAGGGTCTGTCTGCTGACTTCCTGCCGCTAACCTTGACTCGCCACTCCCGCCGCAGACGCGAGTGAAGAGCTTTGTTAGTTTTTTCCTTGATGATATTTACAATTCAAATCTGCAAATGTTTATAACTGGATGCAACAATGAAGTCGTGCATCAGACAGGGATGAACACAAGCACGAGGCATCAATCTCTGCCATCGGGAAGGCGTGGATATATACACCAGGACCAGGCGGGGGCAGCGGGGAACTATCGCAGGTGGCGTGGGGCATTGCGGCGCCGGGGCACAGGGCATGGGCGTGATATGGAGCTGGGTATGGAGGCGTGTGTGGGTATGTGGGTACTGGAGGCGAGTTTGCCCATAACATATTACTAGCCAACCACCACGCCAGGACTCAGGTGCTAATAGGGGAGTTCCAGGTTAATTAGTAGGTGGGTGGAGCGCCTGTCATACTTCAGGTTACGAGGCGGAGAGCGGGGCGCGTCAAGTCACCTTCCGCTGCCGCCGACACCCAAACGCTCGCTGGTCAGCCTTGCCTTGCCCCATGTGGCGAGTTATGGGGGCCACCTCTCCCTCCTGCCCTCCACACCTGCCCCTACACCTGTTACCTCACGCCTTCCTACACCCTTACAGTGCCACCTTAATCCATAGTCACATCACCTCATGAACAACAGCACCTCAAAATCACGGATATCAATTTGATATTATAACTTATGGTCTGATTGCTTTGTTACACTAGCGTCGGCTTATCTTATTATTCTCTCTTCAACTCTCTGCCATCCTTTTCCTCCTCCTTGCTCACCCTCTCCTCACCTGCCCAACGTTACAAGATGCGCGTCACCATCACTATCATCACTATCACAAACCTGGCGTCTTATTTGTATCACTGTCTCTATCACGCTGCCATATTTGCGTTGCTTCCTCCCTGTACCTCCCTCTTCCCATGTCCCGCCTCCCTCCCATGTGAGCTGCGCCTAACACTTACTATAAAGGTTTAAAGGCTTATATACTCTCCCTCTCCATATTCCAACCTGGGAAATCAGACAGACACACACAAAAGTATACTCAACAGACCTAACCATTTGCAGTTGCAGCACACACACACACACACACACACACACACACACACACACACACACACACACACACACACACACACACACACAGGCCGGTGCTACACAAGCCTGGACTTATTGAGGCACGCAGGTCGTGGGTTCTAAGGCCCCGTCACAGTTTATGTTCCCCGTAAACACGAGGGGTTTATATAACGACCTCAACATTGTGCGTGGGCGTGTTTGCATGCATGGCTTAAACACTTCGTCTCCATGCATTGTGCCACACTCAAGTTATTTGGTATAAAGTATCCACAAGGGTTATAGTAAGTGGTAAAGTAAAGTACGTGGGCAGTCCAGGGACGATCACAAACAGAGAACACTTCGTCTCCATGCATTGTGCCATTAAGTTATTTGGTATAAAGTATCACAAGGATTGGTATAAATGTAGTGGGTAGTCCCGGGACAACCACAGACAGAGCGATAAGCCACTCAAGTTATTTGGTATAAAGTATCACAAGGTTGTTATAAAGTAAGTGGGCAGTCCCGGGACGACCACAGACCAGACACAGAGAGAGGGCACAGTACCTTCACAGCAGGAGGACTCGTCGTGCACAGCCGCGACTCCCAGCGTACCTGAGGACAGACAGACAGAAAACATCAGTACCTGCTAGTGCAAAAATACACACAGGGAAATATAATAAATGTATTACGAAAGACAGACAAAAAAAAGCACTACATACGTATATACACAGAGACAAAAAATATATATATGTACAACGTCTAAGGCAATGAAA
>JACEEZ010019149.1:58893-96393 GCA_016584305.1 Chionoecetes opilio
TGTGTGTGTGTGTGTGTGGTGTTGTGTGTGGGTGTGTGTGTGTGTGTGTGTGTGGTGTGCGTGCGTGCGTGCGTGCGTGCGTGCGTGCGTGCGGCGTGCGTGCGTGCGTGCGTGCGTGCGTGTGTGTGTGTGTGTGTGTGTGTGTGTGTGTGTGTGTGTGTGTGTGTGTGTGTGTGTGTGTGTGTGTGTGTGTAAATAAGTAAGTAAGTAAGTTTATTGCCATTGCATCACCCAAAGAAAATTATATATGTAAAATAATAAATATAATGACGGCACGGTCTGTGTGTGTGTGTGTGGTGTGTGTGTGTGTGTGTGTGGTGTGTGTGTGTTGTGTGTGGTGTGTGTGTGTGTGTGTGTGTGTGGCTCTGTAGTTTGCGGTGTTGTGCGTGGTACGTAGAGGTTGGGGCGGGGCGAAACACGGCTCCTCGCCCACTACATAACATATCTTGCGTTCTGTTGTGGCGTGGTATCGTGACTGTGTTTGGGCAGGATAAACTTGCCATTAGCTCTCTCTCTCTCTCTCTCTCTCTCTCTCTCTCTCTCTCTCTCTCTCTCTCTCTCTCTCTTCTCTCTCTCTCTCTCGTTTATCTCACTTTTTTTGCTCTTTTTTGCTCTTTTTTTTGCTCTCTCTCTCTCTCTCTCTCTCTCTCTCTCTCTTCTCTCTCTCTCTCTCTCTCTCTCTCTCTCTCTCTCTCTCTCTCTCTCTCTCTCTCTCTCTCTCTCTCTCTCTCTCTCTCTCTCCCCCCCCCATTAATTCCCTTTTTCTACAAACCTTCACGAACATATAGCCCCACAAATAAGACTCAAGGCAAAACTAAGTACAATGATTCTTTGACGTGTTTATGTGAATGTATATTTCTATGTATTTTGTTAAGTATGTGGTCATTTTTTTGTAGCTCAGTAACAACCGCCTTAAAAGGAAAGGGAGCGGCAGAAGCAACAACATACAGCAGCGTTATTGAGCAGGCAAAAAAAAGTTAGATTTAAAAGGAGGAAAAATGATAACAATCGATGTGTGACTTCAAACTGACTTGTGGTACATTATAGAAGAAAAAATATATGTTAGAAAGGTTTACTCCGAGATCCTCACTTTCTTTCTTTGTGCAATGTAAAGTCACCAATAATAATGTAGAGTAATAAAGTTTACATTTACAACATTTATTAACGATCATTTAAGTCATTTTTACATGTATTTCGATAGACAATAAGAACAAAATATCAACTGAAAAAAACTGTTGAACATTATAATTTTCTTATTTTTCAATTTCTTTACACGCAATTTTGATATTCAAGAAAAAGAAAATTTGACAAAACACTGGCTGAATTTTTTTTTTAATCAACATCATAATTTTCAGATTTTCAAACGTTTTAACGCTTATTTTGATATACAAGAAAAAGAGAATTTGACAAAACAGTCTGAAAAATACTTGATCAAATTCATGTCTTTCAAACTTTTTTTACATGTATTTTGATATTCAATTAGAAAAATATTGACAAAAGACTAAGTAAAAAAACCACTATGATCATTTTCTAATTTTTCAAACTTTTTCACACGTATTTTGATATTCAAGAAAAAGAAAATTTGGTAAAAGCCTGAAAAATGCTTGAACATCATTTTCATATTTTTCAAAGTCCGACAGAAGGGAGTGCATGGCGTGGAATGCAAGAGTGAGCAGAGTGGCAGGGTGGAGGAAGGGTAGGCAGGGTAGGCAGTCAGAGGCTTGGTATAGACAGGGATAGGCAGGGGAAGGCATCGGTCTATCCCCCCTGTTACCCTGTTCACCACCCACCTTGCTAAATCGTCATGAAAACTGTGCATACATTTCAACATTCGTGACTGGAAAGCCTCGGAGCGTCAGGGGAAAAAATAAAAGAAAGCTAGTGAGTGAAAAATGTCTTTCTTCGTTAAACAGACAAGTAGGAATACTCTCATTACTGTCAAACCACCACGGGGCCTCGCTCAACCACAAATGTGTCTCTCTCTCTTTCTCTCTCTCTCTCTCTCTCTCTCTCTCTCTCTCTCTCTCTCTCTCTCTCTCTCTCTCTCTCTCTCTCTCTCTCTCTCTCTCTTTTATATTTTTTTATTTAAACAGTTATTAATCACACAGATGGCTTAAAAGGTAAATAAGTTAAGGCAGTAAATGTTCTCTCTCTCTCTCTCTCTCTCTCTCTCTCTCTCTCTCTCTCTCTCTCTCTCTCTCTCTCTCTCTCTCTCTCTCTCTCTCTCTCTCTCTCTCCCTCTCTCTCTCTCTCTCTCTCTCTCTCTCTTCCCCTGTACATATCTCTATCTATCTCTATTTTTATTCATTTTTATCTTCTTATTTCTTCCTTTCCTCTTCCTTTCTTCTTTCTTTCTTCTTTCTTTTCTTCTTCATCATCTTTCTTCTTCCTCATGCCCTTCCTTCCCTCATGCCTCTGATTCTCGTAGGTATTGCTCGTCTTTCAAGAAATAAGGAATAACGTTCTGTTCCATCATTGCACGAGATGTTATGTAGCAAGTCTCGAGTGCCGGACTACAGATCTACATAGAAGAACCCATAAATACCTCGCTTCTCGCATACCTACAGAACCAACCATCCCATGAGCCCTCGAGGAAAAGAAAAACAAAACTACAGGCACTCCAGACTCAAATGTCAACAAACTGAGAAAATAACAAATAAACGAAACGAAACTTAGGATTTGGTCTTGTGTAACATTGCATAATTATCAACTTAGGTCAAAGTTAGTCCTACATGAGAGAAAGAAGTAAATAGTTAGAGATATAAACTTACAAAAGACATGAACTAGTATGATACGGAAGAAGAAATAAATTAAACTAACCCAATAACAATAGTAATCGTAAATATAAAACCGAAGACACCAAATGAAAACAAAAAAAAACAAAATCCCAAGTTACGAGGTAGGTGAGAGGGAGGAAGGGAGAGGAGGGATGGGAGGAGGAAGGGAGATGAAGGAAGGGAGAGGAAGGAGGAGAGCAGGAAGGGAGAGGAAGGAGGGAGGAAGGGAGAGGAAGGAGGAGAGGAGGAAGGGAGAGGAAGGAGGAAGGAAGGGAGGGAGAGAAAGGAAGGGAGAGGGGGAACCAGTGGTATAAAAAAAAGGTCCTCCGCCTAACCCAACCCGGCCAGTCGGAAACAAGAGGCCCAGATCACCGCCGATACGCCGTAATTGAACACTTTCCGAGGCCTACCAGAGAAGGGAAGAATGGGACCACAGACTGAAGACAAGAAAAGCACGGGAATGAAACTTATAAATGAGAAGGACACAGGAACACACAAGAGAAGAGAGAGAGAGAGAGAGAGAGAGAGAGAGGAGAGAGAGAGAGAGAGAGAGAGAGAGAGAGAGAGAGGGGAGAGAGAGAGAGAGAGAGAGAGAGAGAGAGAGAGAGAGAGAGAGAGAGAGAGAGAGAGAGAGAGAGAGAAAGAGATAAGATAAGATAAGATTTTCATCCTATCTAGACACTTTGCAAGTACCAACTACAAGGTTATTGACTATACAAAGCGCCGCCACGTCAGCACGAACTAGGCGGACTCGAACCGCTGACCGAATGCACAGGGACGCTGCACATTGCGAGCTCACGTCTCTACCAACCTTGCCAACCTGACGGGTGAGAGAGAGAGAGAGAGAGAGAGAGAGAGAGAGAGAGAGAGAGAGAGAGAGAGAGAGAGAGAGAGAGAGAGAGAGAGGTACACAGAGGGATAGAGAGTTAGAGAGAGGGAGAGGGGACACAGGTACACATGAAGAGAAAGAGTGTGTGTGGAGAGAGAGAGAGAGAGAGAGAGAGAGAGAGAGAGAGAGAGAGAGAGAGAGAGAGAGAGAGAGAGAGAGAGAGAGAGAGAGAGAGAGAGAGAGAGAGAGGAGAAAAAGAAATAATAACTTCGAGACAGCAGCACCAGACCCACAACGACAAGACAACAACAACAAAAGAATACTACTAAAACTAGAACAACAACAAGACGAAGACGAAGAAAGAGAGAAGAGAGAAGAAGAGAAGAAGAAGAGAAGAGAGAAGAAGAAGAGAAGAGAGAAGAGAGAGGTCAGTAGATGTAGGGCTATCCAGTTACCGGAGGAGGAAGGGAAGGAGGTTAATAATTCGACAGCAGGCACGCACCACAACACCACACACACCAACACAACGACCACAACATTAAAAAAAGAACAAAACAAATAAAACACTACGAACTGAAAAAATCAAAAGATGAGACAAGAAAAACGAAAAGACGTAAGTAGAGAGTAGTAGAAGAGTAAGTAGAGAGAGAAGAGTAAGAAGTAGAGTAGAGAAGAGTAATAGTGTAGTCATATATGTAGAGTATAGTTAGTAGAGGAATGAGATAGTAGAGTAGTGTAGTAGTAGTATAGTAGAGTAGAGTAGTAGCAGTAGTAAAGGAGATAAGTAGTAGGTAGTATCATTATCCTATTATTGGAAGTGATAATAAAAGGCAAAAAATATAAAACATAGTAGTAGGATAGTAAATCAAAAGTAGTGATAGTAGTAAAAATAGTAGTAGTAGTAGTAGTAGTAGTAGAGTAGTAGTAGTAGTAGTAGTAGTAGTAGTAGTAGTAGTAGTAGAAGTAGAAGTAGTATAATAGTAGTAGTAGTATATTAGTAGTAGTAGTAGTAGTAGTAGTATATTAGTAGTAGTAGAGTAGTAGTAGTAGCAGTAGTAGTAGTAGTAGTAGTATATTAGTAGTAGTAGAAGTAGTAGTAGTAGTAGCAGTAGTAGTAGTAGGGGTAGTATCATTATCCTATTATTGGAAGTGATAATATAAAGCAAAATAGTAGTAATAGTAGTAGTAGTAGTAGTAGTAGTAGTAGTAGTAGTAGTAGTAGTAGTAGTAGCAGTAGCAGTAGCAGTAGTAGTAGTAGTAGTAGCAGTAGCAGTAGTAGTAGTAGCAGTAGTAGTAGCAGCAGTAGTAGTAGTAGTAGTAGTAGTAGTAGTAGCAGCAACATAAGTAGGAGTAGTAACATTAACCTATTCGGGTCGGCAACACCTGCTTACTTTGCTGTTCAATTAAATGCATAAGAAGGTGTAATGGTAGATACTTTTCCATGATTAATGGTATTAGCAGCGTCGGTAATAGCAACCCGGCGCTAATGGATGCACGAGAGCTAATGGACGGAAAGTATGTGAGAGATAGAAAAAAAAAAAAAAAAATAGACGTACATACAGACATACATACAGCAGGAGGGGGGAGGGGGAGGCTGTGTGTGGTAGTTTTGTCATTGGTTGTTCGGTTGTTTGGTTGGTTAATTCAATAATGATTAGCTGATTAATGAGCTTGTTATCTGTCAGGTACATTATGTTGGTGATTAGTAATGGTGTTGATGCGAACTGTTGTTGGCAAAGGTCTTGGGTGTGATACAGTTTGTTTGTGTGTAGTGGTGGTGGTGGTGGTGGTGGTAGTAATAGTAGTAGTTATGCAGCAGTAGTAGTAGTAGTAGTAGTAGTAGTAGTAGTAGTAGTAGTAGTAGTAGTAATAGTAGTGTGTGTGTAGTGTAGTAGTGTGGTGGTGGTTGTTGTTGTGGTGTGGTGTGGTGTGTGTGTAGTAGTAGTAGTAGTAGTAGTAGTAGTAGTAGTAGTAGTAGTAGTAGTAGTAGTAGTGTGGTGGGGGTAGGTGGTGTGGTCGTAGTGTAGTGGTGTGTGTAGGTGTAGGTGGTGTAGTAGAGCGTAGTAGTAGTAGTAGCAGCCGTAGTAGTAGTAGTAGCAGCCGTAGTAGTAGTAGTAGCAGCCGTAGTAGTAGTAGTAGCAGCCGCAGTAGTAGTAGTAGTAGCAAGTAAGAAATTGTATAGTTGGATAGTAGTGTAGTGTATATAGTGCTGTGTGTTGTGTGTTGTTGTTGTTGGTGTGTATAGTAGTAGTGATAGTAGTAGTAGTTTGTGTAGTTGTAGTAGTAGTTGTATGTTGTGTGTTGAGCGTAGTAGTAGTAGCAGATGTGAGTAGTAAGTAGTAGTGAGCCAGTAGTAGAGTGCAGCCGTAGTAGTAGTAGTAGCAGCCGTAGTAGTAGTAGTAGTAGCAGCCGCAGTAGTAGTAGTAGTAGCAGCCGTAAGAAGTTGCTATTGTTCTTGGTGGAAATGATGGTAGTGGTGTTGACGTTGTTCTTATCAATAGTGGCTGTGTTGTTGTTGTTGTTGTTGTTGCTGTTGATGGTAGTAGTGATAGTGAGGCTAGGTAGGTTTTGCCGGTGTTGCTATCAGTCGTGGCAGTGTTGTAGTTGTTGTTGTTGTTGCTGTTGACGGTAGTAGTGGTGGTGATGAGGGTGGTGATAGTGGCGGCGGATGATCGGTCGGCGGTGTGGTCGGCCTCCTGTTCAGCCTCTCGGTCCGCTAATTGGCTCCGATAAACAATTGACCGGCACTCAGGGTGATGGGCGGGCGTGCAGGTGGGAGGGTCGCGGGTGGGCGGCAACCAGACAACCAACTTATTCACCCTTCTCCCTCACTTTTCTCCTTCACATTTCTCCCTCACCCTCATTCTTCTTCCTCCTATACTGATGCACCCTTCTTCTTCACCCTTCTTCTCACTTTTCTTCCTCACCCTTCTCCCTCACCCCTCCCTTCCCCTCACTCTCTTCCTTCATTTTCTTCCTCTTATACTGATTCACTCTTCTCCCTCATTCTCCTCGCTCATTCTTCTCCCTCATTTATTCGGTAACATAGCCTCCGTATTCACACTACCGAACATAGTCTCTCCCGAGGTTCTTACATAACAATGACTGAGACCGTCGCTGTTGTAAATAAGGTCACTGAGTAGTAGTAGTAGTAGTAGTAGTAGTAGTAGTAGTAGTAGTAGTAGTAGTAGTAGTAGTAGTAATAATAGTAGTAGCAGCCGTAGTAGTAGTAGTAGCAGCCGTAGTAGTAGTAGTATGGAGAGTCGTAGAATGCTAGTTGTTAGTAGTGTGGAATATGTATAGGTAGTGTGTAGTTGACGTTAGTATTATAACTAATAGTGGGCTGTGTGTTGTTTGTTGTTAGGTGTTGACGTTGTTGTGGTTGTTGTCGTGAGGTGTTGTTTTGTTGTAGGTGGTTAGGGAAGAAGAGGAAGTGCGGATGCTAAACCCATCCCTGTTGTTGGTCTCTCGCTGGCCAGGAAGAGACGGGCCATAATTAGCCAGTGTCGCGTGCGTAAAGATAACATCGGTTAGAAACACATCAACGTTAAGGTGACGCGACTTTTTAAAGAACGACACACACTCACAAAAAAAAAAAATATTACCGTAAACAAACATAAGCCAGAGATTACGGAGTGAATAAATTACTGAGCGTCGGGAAGAACTGGTTGAATCTTGAAGGCTGGTGTTTTGTGGTGTGTGTGTGTGTGTGTGTGTGTGTGTGTGTGTGTGTGTGTGTGTGTGTGTGTGTGTGTGTGTGTGTGTGTGTGGGGGGGGAAGGGGAGAGTGGTGTGTGGGGGTGGAAGAAGGGGAGTGTGTGTGTGTGGGGGGGAAGAAGGGAGGAGTGTGTGTGTGTGGGGGGAAGAAGGAGGAGTGTGTGTGTGGGGGGTGGAAGAAGGAGGAGTGTGTGGTGGGGTGGAGAGGGAGGGTGTGTGTGTGGGGGGGGAAGAAGAGGTGAGTGGTGTGTGAGTGTGTGGGAGGGGAGTGTGTGGGGGGGGAAGAAGGAGGTGTGTGTGTGGGGGGGGAAGAAGGGGTGAGTGTGTGTGTGTGGGGGGAGAAGGGAGGAGTGGTTGTGTGGGGTGGAAGAAGGGGGAGGTGTGTGGTGTGGGGGTGGAAGAAGGGGGAGTGTGTGTGTGTGGGGGGGAAGAAGGGTGTGTGTGGGGTGGAAGAGGGAGGGAGTGTGTGTGTGGCGGGGGATAAGAGGTGAGTGTGTTGCAGCGAGAGAGGAGAGGCGAATGCGGGTGCCTGAATGCACGGAAGAGGGGCATGTATGTTTGTGTAGCGTGTTGAGGGGGTGTTGTGGGCGGACACAGTTCATGAAGCTGCAAGCAAGAGACGCAGATTCTCCTACTGCCGGGACTGCAATATGCAAAAGGCCAGGCCAGTCATTAAGCAAATAGATCACACTGCGGAGCTCGTTGAGGAAGGATAGCTGATCCAGTCTTGAAGGGTCGGTCTGGATCGACCAGTATGGACTTTGACCACGCTAGATTTCTTCCTTCGGGAACTTAATTAACATCGGCACCGACCACTCAGGTACATGTCATTTACACGCGAGATTTGGCGGTGGTGTTGGTCAGCGAGGTGGTGGTGGTGAGGGTGGTGGTGGTGGTGGTGGAGGCGTTGGAGTGGAACCTTTAGCTGTGCATGGAGAAACGAAAATGAAAGAAAGAAGAAAGAAAGAGGAAGAAGAAAAGAAAACGGAATCCAAAAGAAAGACGAGGATGAAGGAAAAAAGGAAAAAAATAAGAAATACCAAAAACGTTGAAAATAATGAAAGAAATGAAGAAACGAAGAGAAACAAGATAAAGATTAGGCATGGCAAATGGAGAATGAAAATGAAAAAAAGGGGAGGAGAAGGACGAAGGGAAGAGGAGGGAAGAGGGAAAAACAAGAGGATGATGAAGGAATAAAGCTTGAAATGTGTAGGAATAAAGCTTGAGGTGTGTAGGAATAAAGCTTGAGGTGTGTAGAATATAGCTTGAGGTGTGTAGGAATAAAGCTTGAGGCGTGTAGGAATAAAGCTTGAGGTGTGTAGGAATAAAGCTTGAGGCGTGTAGGAATAAGCTTGAGGCTGTGTAGGAATAAAGCTTGAGGCGCGTAGGAATAAAGCTTGAGGCGTGTAGGAATAAAGCTTGAGGCGCGTAGAAATAAAGCTTGAGGCGCGTAGAAATAAAGCTTGAGGCGTGTAGAAATAAAGTTTGAGGCGTGTAGGAATAAAGCTTGAGGTGTGTGGTGGTCGGTCCCCAGATCATAGTCTTCCATTGGGAAGGTCTCTTCGGGTGGTCGTGGTGGTTGTGATTCGCTTTGCTGCGAGGCCCAAGGATGCGCCGGTTGACATTCACAAACATGTTAAGTGAAGGGAAGGCTGAAGATACAAAAAATAGGCCACATGAGTTATTCTTAATATATACGTGTTTTTGTCGATGTAACCACGGCAAACCGGCGCCGTGTGGTGGTACCAACGTGGATGCCAAGAGGCAGGTCCGTTAGTCAAGGTTAAGCACACAACTCCATATTGGAGGGTCGGCCTAATCGAAAGCGTCACCCGTGAATGTCGTCCACGAATAAATTTCCCCAGACAGCTGGAGTGCGGGAGGGGCGAGGTGGGAGCGCGGGGACGTGAGGACTGTCACACCCGCACCCTCCCTCCCTTAGCGTGGTGGTGTTAAGGCTCTTGAATACAGGTTGGAAGCTCACACCCTCGCCCTCCCTCCCTCAGTGTTGCGTTAAGGCGCTTGAAGACAGACAAGGCGTAGGCGCCGTGGAAGGTCACACAGGTACCCACGGTCCGCCAGGCGCCACACAGGCCTCACAGCGGGCCGCGACACTTCAAATAAACTTTCGAGAAAATAATGAGAAAATTCTGTTCCCGTCAGCCTCAAGGAGAGAGAAATTGACATGTGGTTAACAGTTTAAAATAAGTTTACACGTCATGATCTCGGGCTATCTAAGCTCGCAAAATTCCACTTTACCAATTATTATCCATTTTCTAAAACGCACATATCAATTCATCAACAGGTTTTTTTTTCTTACTGTAATGGTTCATAAATATTTGTCTTGCAATTTACTTTAATGCGTCCAGTCCTAAATGATTATTAGGATGATTTTGATGAGATGATTATAGCCGGAGCGACTCCTTTTTAGGCAAGGTGGAGCAGCATTATCACAAGGCTGAACATTATAATGCAGGGCGGGCGGCTCACGCGTTTTTAGCGGCGCTGCCACACAAACTGCAACTTAGGTCTCCATCCTACCCGACACTTGAAAATGAGGAACACACACACACACACACACACACACACACACACACACACACACACACACACACACACACACACACACACACACACACACACACACACACACACACACACACACACAGAGGTTTTCCGTGGTGTAAGGGATAGAACGCTCGGTCCACAACTGTGAAGTCCCGGGTTCGATCCCCTGGCGGAGTGGAAACAAAATGGGTTGTTTCCTTAAAACCTGAGCCCCTGTCCACCCAGCAGTGAATGGGTACCGGGTGTTAGCCGGGGTTTGTGACCTGCTCTCCGGGGTGGTGGCTTCGGCCAACACAAAGCACTAAGGATGAATGATATAAAAAATGTTGATATGGAGACGGGGCCACACGAACATTGCTCTGGCCCTGTAAAATACAACTAAAGGAATACACCACAAACACACACACACACACACACACACACACACCACACACACACACACACACACACACACACACACACACACACACACACACACACACACACACTTCTATCATGACCTATCTTCTGTCTTACTGTCTTCTATATAGGGACTGGCAATTAAGCGGGCATTTTGTTACTTTTTTTTTGTCCTTAGCCAGTCCTTTGTGATGTAAAAAAAAAAAAAAAAGGCCGTTTATCACGCATCTCCTTCCAAATATCCAATAAAAGCCTGGACTTGACCCAACACAGGGTCACACTCAGCCCGCGTCACCCTCGCCGCCTATGAATCTGCCTGAACCTCAAAAAATATCTGAGGACAAACTCTCGCTTTGAATTCACAGCTTAACATTCTCGTATAGAAAATAAGCAAATCAAAATCAGGCAACAACAAGTACATCTTGACTCTCAAATCTATATTCTCAGATGATCTAAACTAAAGTATCGATATCAATTGGTGAAATGTTTCGTGAGATAAATATATTGTTTACTTCTTAGGCCACTTGTTAGCTCTGAAAAATCATATGTTTGTGTGGCCAACAGGCGTCTGGGAGCCTGACCTTCCTGCTCCTTGCCGGGGGTTCCCTGCTGTTTTGTGTGTGTGTGTGTGTGTGTGTGTGTGTGTGTGTGTGTGTGTGGGTGTGTGGTGTGTGTGTGTGTGTGTGTGTGTGTGTTGTGGTGTGTGTGTGTGTGTGTGTGGGTGTCTGTGTGAGAGAGGAGGTCGTGTGTGTGTGTGTGTGCGTGCGTGTGTGTTGTGTCTGTGTGTGTGTGTGTGTGTGTGTGTGTGTGTGTGTGTGTGTGTGTGTGTGTGTGTGTGTGTGTGTGTGTGTGTGTGTGTGTGGGTGTGTGTGTGTTGTCTGTGTATGCAAATTTGAAACATAGGAGGAAAATTATGTATCTAATAGTTTCTTACAAGTCTTCTCTATTTCATGGTTGAATTGAAAACTTTTGACCGTAAACCAAGTGAAGAAAAAAGGGAAAGAAAAAAAATGTATAAATGATTAAATAGTAAAGAGATGTATAAACGCTGCAAACACGCATCAGTTCCGCGAGCCACAGGGATCATAAAAAAAAAGTCAGTAACAAATAATTTTACAATTCCTGAACCTTTCCTGAGACACGCCAAATCAACCAGTGACGAGGTTAGACTGTGCGGTGTTGTGGGTGTTGTTGGTGTTGGTGTTGGCCCGGCGTGTGGGTGCTGGCGGTGCATGGGGTGATGGGTGACACCGTGGAGGAGGAGGAGGAGGAGGAGGAGCCGGGTTCTGTTGTCACCCGCAGCGCCTCTCCCTCCTCATTCCTCTCTCACCATCGACCAGGCTCAGTTCCTCCTCACACTCGCATTCCTGCCAAAACCGAGTTGTTCCCCGCATTCCTTCTTCGACAGACCTAATTCTCTGCGCATAGTTCCTTTCCCCGACCTCTCTCCCTCACCACAAGTTACCTCAGCCACTGATAACGAATACCTAGTCTGTGGGTCCTCTTCCTCCTGGCGTTTCTTCAAAGTCCTCCCGCAAGTACTGTGCTCGTGCTGCCTTCATGTTACTCTTGCACGGGAAATTATGATGAGGAAAATACAACCGTTGGAGAGGAGGGAAAATGAGGAAGAAAAGTATATGTACCCGGAGGATGACGTTACTCTTGTTGCACGGTTAGTGATGACGAGGAAGAGACAGCCGTTTGAGAGGGAGGAAAGGAGGAAGAAGAGGATATGGAAGAAGAGAAGGTGATAGTGAGTTCTAAAAGATGCTGGATTCGAATTTTAAAAGACTTGAGATACACGAGGTTGTAGGATGGTTACTATGACATTACTTGGTGCCACGTTTATTTCGCAGGTATTTTTCAACATACAGGAAGGATTTAGTTTTGATCTCTCTCACTCTGTCTTTCTCCCTCAGTTCAGTTCAGTTGTGAGTCGGGAATCTAACCTTTTTCATCGGCACTCCCTGATGTGTCTCTTCTCGCTGTCTGGGTCTTTAGTTTGTTAATTTCGTCTTTTTTTCTCGTATTTTATCCTTTATTTCTTTCAATTTTTTTCCTCTTCTTTTCTCTGATCATCCCAAAACTATTGATTATTCTTTTTATTTCTTCTATATTCTCCCTGCTGGTGTCCCGTTTCCTCTCTTCTACAGGAGCCGCAGGTGACGAAGTGAAGTGAAGAAGTGAAGAAGAAGAAGAAGTGAAGGTTTGGGCTGTGTTCGCTATCGGGTCTGGTATCGGCAAAAGGCGCAGCACATTCCTCACCTAACGCGACTTGACATCGGTCGCTTCAACTAAGGAGTCTTATCTCTCTCCCTACAACCAACACAGCCACCACTCCCGGCCTACCTTGTTCCCCCCGACCCGGCTAATTAGACCTGGCCACCACCTCTGCTAGTTACCCGAGTCAACACGCCACCGCCTGACACTGACCCGCTCCCCATACAACTTGTGGATTCCCTCTTTTTAACAAGTTAGACACGGCCAGAATTCTCAAGTGAGTTAATGAGAGGTGGAGGTGGTGGTGGTGGTTGTGGTGATGGTGGTGTTTATATTTCTAGCTTAATTATGTTTCTATATAAATAAGTTAAGGTATTGGTTTGGTGTGTGTGTGTGTGTGTGTGTGTGTGTGTGTGTGTGTGTGTGTGTGTGTGTGTGTGTGTGTGTGTGTGTGTGTGTGTGTGTGTGTGTGTGTGTGTGTGTGTGTGTGTGTGTGTGTGTGTGTGTGTGTGTGTGTGTGTGTGTGTGTGTGTGTGTGTGTGTGTAGTCAGTCAGGGCTGTGTAAACAATGATAGTAATGGTGGTGTGGTGATGAGTGTGGTGGTGACAGGCGACGCAGAGAGGTGAATGATGAAAATGGTGGTGATGACAGTGAAGGTGGTGACAAGATGTAGTTGTGGTGTTGATGGTGGGAGTGGCAGTGGTGGTGATGGTGAGAGTAATAGTGATGGTGATGGTAAAGGTTATAGTGATGGTGGTGATGGTGGTGGTGGTAGTGGCGGTGATGGTGGTGGTGATCGTGACTGGACTCATCAATGAAAGTGGTCGTTGTTAATCTGAGAGGCCATCGCCGCACTCACACACTCCTGGCTGTGACCTTTGGGCGTCTGGTTGTGAAGGGCGGCGAGTGAGAGTGAAGGGAGAGCCGCGTCAGGTGACCCGTGACCAGTGAAGGGAGTGAGGGAGCTGCGGCAACTGGCACGGCGGGGCCCACGTGTGCTTAATGAGTGCTGACCTGTGACTGGTGAATGTTGACCCGCGCCCCAGAGGCAAGGGCGGGAGGGGAAGAAAGGCTCGAGTGTTGCCTTGCTGGTGAGCGGCTGTTTATCGCCGAGGCGGAGGCAACAGCAAGTAAATAAAGTAGCCGACGAGTGTGATCGTTTAGGAGCAAGTGTTGTTATGCCATCAGAAAGTGTTGACCTTTGACCTTCAGAGGAACAGGTGGGCTGGCTGTGGCCTGCGGGTGGTGGCCTGTGAGGGCCGCGGCCTCCCACTGGGGCGGCCACGCCATCAAAGAGCCGCAATGGTGCCCCTCCACGCTCGGCGGCCGCCCTCATCCACCTCGGGTCCTGCCTCTCGCCCCTCACCCTCACCCTCGGCACTCCCCTTCAACCTCCATTATCCTCTCGCACTCTATTCCTCGTATTCTCCTGTTCCCTTCACTTCTCCCCTTCATCTTCCTCGGCACTCCCCTTCAACCTCCATTATCCTCTCACACTCTATTCCTCGTATTCTCCTGTTCCCTTCACTTCTCCCCTTCATCTTCCTAGGCACTCCCCTTCAACCTCCATTATCCTCTCACACTCTATTCCTCGTATTCTCCTGTTCTCTTCACCGCCCTCCATCTTCCTTCACTGTTCAAGGCACCAGCGCCACCAAGGCCTCTACACCACACACGCCACAAACCCCCACAAAGATTTATGTTATCGCGACAACTCTTGTCATTTGTGGTGTTCCGCGGATTTCCCATTTCCAGTTTCAGGCCGTCGAGCTGACAGAAGAAAGAGACCACTTCGGCGACACGTGATCTCCAAGACGCCCCTGACATGCAATAATTTCCCAAGATGTTTTCTCGTTCCCATCAACCTTCACGAGACAAAGACACTAACGAGTAGAAAGAATATTACAAGAATGACATGAATGACGGACGACGACGAGTCCCGTATTGTGAGGAGGTCATCTCTCTCTCTCTCTCTCTCTCTCTCTCTCTCTCTCTCTCTCTCTCTCTCTCTCTCTCTCTCTCTCTCTCTCTCTAAAACGTCCCGTAAACGCAGTCATTTCACTTATTCAGTTAGCTCTTCAGTCACCTTTCTTCCTGTCTTTGTTCTATTATCCTATTACACCCTTCCGTTGGCCCCTTAGCGGTTCGGCACTCTTTAATGTTGTTGATGTACACCCAACCCATTACACCCTTCCATCCCTTCTTCGGTTGTCTTTATATTTAGAATTCCACCAGTCAACCTTTACGTCTTTGTCACTGCCTCTGCTCTCCCCTCTCGGCGGCGTCCGGTGGTCCTTAGTTTTCATTATGCCTCATCACACGCCGCCGCCACCCTCCGGCCTCGATGCCTCGGGGCGGAGTGCTCAAGGCGGTGATTCTTTGACATCGGTGGATCTTTTCATCACTCAATGTCTAGTAAGGAATTAATGGATCATCTCATTATTCTATACCATAACTATCACAATACTATTACTGCTACAACTTCTACTTCTACTACTACAACTACTACTACTACTACTACTACTACTACTACTACTACTACTACTACTACTACTATACTACTACTACTTCTACAGTAAACCGTCTCTAATTCGAACTAATTGGGGGGAGACCTGGGTCGAATTAGCCGAAAATCTGAATTATCCGATGGTTACTCCTAGCCCCTCCAGGTTTATCTTGAGGTGTTCTACATGATGCAGTAATCGGTTTGTCAAAACACCTCATGGTTGTCGAGAAAATTTATATTTTGTATAAATGTACGAATATGCTATTATATGTTACTTACCAAGCAATATTTTTTTGCTTTACGCTAAATGATAGCCCTTGATCTACTTCATATTTACTTCTCTGTACATGTTGCACGTATCTGCCATAGCTTTTTAGTTATTGAAAAAAACGTGATTTAAAAAAAAAATTCAAG
Source organism: Chionoecetes opilio (assembly GCA_016584305.1). Lineage (NCBI taxonomy): Eukaryota > Metazoa > Arthropoda > Malacostraca > Decapoda > Majidae > Chionoecetes > Chionoecetes opilio. The sequence goes on from JACEEZ010019149.1 coordinate 74,324, forward strand.
GCAATACCCCTTGCAAAATTTGCAATATTTTTTGAAAAATATATTTGCTTGAAAATTAGTTCCTAGCAGTTTTCGGGCATGCTGAACACGAATCTGGAGTCAGTTTTCAGTTACAATCATTAGAAGTCCCTATTTCAGCCAATTCACAATGACATGGTGCTTCCAGATATTCCTTAAAAAACTCAAATTAGACAAAACTTACTACAAGAGATAAAAATATGATAGGAACTGCTAGATCAATCATTACTTCAATACAACGATCAGTATTAGTATTTACAGTATTAGTAATATTATTATTAATCCTTTTTGAGCCACCCATGTGATTGTCAAAGTACTTGAAAAACCTAGGAATACTATAGCAATCCTGTGGGACTTCTAATGCCCTCCTATGACTCCTGTAGGATACGTGAAGGAGCGAAGAGGCTCGTGAAGGACTCTGAAGGATTGTATACAAAGCGAAGGATACTTAAAAGAAATAGTTCTTGCTCCTCCCTTTCTTCTCCTCCTTCCTCCTCTCCTCCTTTCCTTGTCCCACCTCCTTACTTCTCCTCCCCTCTCCCCTCCTTCCTCCTCCTCGTCCGTCCTTCCCCTCCCCCCCTTCCTCCTCCTATCCCCTTCTTCCTCCTCCCCTTCCCGCCGTCTTCCTCCGCCTATCGTATTTAAACAGTAATCTTCATATATCAGATCAAGATTAATAGACATACTACCTATCTATACTATCTATCTATACTATATTTAAAAGTCTATAGATCTTGTATCAGATCACGCTAGGCAGCCGCGGCACGCACCGCATGGGAGAGGTCGGACTCCCACTAGTAAGGCTAAGGATAATTCAAACTTGCTCGAATTATGGAAAGTAATTGAAAAATTCGAACTGGCCTGAAACAGGTCGAATTATTCGAAGTTTGAATTATACGGGTTCGATTTAGAGAGGGTCTACTGTACTACTACTACTACTACTACTACTACTACTACTACTACTACTACTACACTACTACACTACTACTACTACTACTACTACTACTACTACTACTACTACTACTACTACTGCTACTACTACTGCTACTACTACTACTACTACTGCTACTGCTACTACTACTACTACTACTTATACATACTCCAACGTAAGTTAGAATTTACGAACAATTATTTCCTCCTCTTCTCCTCTTCCTCCTTATCCTCTTCTTTCTTCCCTACTTGACCTTTTCCTTGTTCCCTCCGGTTCATCTGACGTCTCTTCTTTCCTCTTGCCGCCCCCCCCCCTGCCCCCCTCCATGACCCCGCTTGACCTTCGCTCCTTATGAGTACACATCCTCCCCCACATATAGACTCAGCCTGCTAAAATAAGGCGGTGTGGAAAGGGAGCAGGAAAGGATGCGCAGGAATTACACGAAGTAAGCCAAATGGAGGAAGAAATTAATTGGTATTGTCATGAGGCTGATGAGGCTGAGGCTGTGTGAGGTGGAGGGTGTGTGAGGTGGAGGTGTGTGAGGTGGAGGGTGTGTGAGGTGGAGGGTGTGTGAGGTGGAGGGTGTGTGAGGTGGAGGGTGTGTGAGGTGGAGGGTGTGTGAGGTGGAGGGTGTGTGAGGTGGAGGGTGTGTGAGGTGGAGGTGTGTGAGTGGAGGGTGTGTGAGGTGGAGGTGTGTGAGGTGGAGGGTGTGTGAGGTGGACGGTGTGTGAGGTGGAGGTGTGTGAGGTGGAGGTGTGTGAGGTGGAGGGTGTGTGAGGTGGAGTGGTGTGTGAGGTGGAGGGTGTGTGAGGTGGAGGGTGTAGAGGTGGAGGGTGTGTAAGAGGTGGAGGGTGTGTGAGGTGGACGGTGTAAGAGGTGGAGGGTGTGTGAGGTGGAGGGTGTGTGAGGTGGAGGGTGTGTGAGGTGGAGGGTGTGTGAGGTGGAGGGTGTGTGAGGTGGAGGGTGTAAGAGGTGGAGGGTGTGTGAGGTGGAGGGTGTGTGAGGTGGAGGGTGTGTGAGGTGGAGGGTGTGAGAGGTGGAGGGTGTGTGAGGTGGAGGATGTGTGAGGCTGAGGGTGTGTGAGGTGGAGGGTGTGTGAGGCTGAGGGTGTGTGAGGTGGAGGGTGTGTGAGGCTGAGGGGGTGTGAGGCTGAGGGTGTGTGCTTTAAGGCCACATTACGAGTACCGGATCCATGGCAGGGCTCAACGAGGATGTTTACTGGAGGAGCAGAAGGAATCAATGTCTTCATGTAAGAGAATCATGATCAACAGGAGTGAAAGAGTATTACAGGACACCGCCGAAGGGCTGCTAGAGGACGCAAGGGCTGCAGTATAGGGGCATTCAAAGTTCAGGGTCAAGAACAGGGACAGTTTATCAGGGGTGGTGGCAGGGGGCAGGCGGGAGTCGCCCGTCCACGCCCACTGAGCTACTGTGCAACACCACCACCCACCACCCCCGCGTCCCGTCCCCTGCCCGTGACCCCGACTTAGGCTTCAGGCAAAGTCGTGGGGTTCGTGGCGGCGGGGCGGGGCGGGGGCCAGTGCTCGTGTGTGGAAGCAGCGCCAGGCCTGCTATTATTACTACTGGACGAGGAAGAAAACAGCAACTGGTGTTGAACATCCCATGAGCATATCAGATGGTAAGTATGGACGACGCCTGATTTATGGTGAAATTTTTGTTTATCTCTCAGAGGTTTAGGATGATCATTACTATTCTCTTCACGGGTGGAGGAGCCGGCCTGGAGGCAGGATTGGGAGGACGTCTGGAGGGAAAGGCGGCTACTGGGTACTGAAGGGAGGGTTGGGGCGAGGGTTGAGGCTGTCACCCGCGTGCATCTCTCAGACCGACAGCCACGGTCCGGGGTACTTGGCGGCCCCGAATTATGACTTTTTTTTCACCCTCCGTGTTATTAATGAGCAGGTAATAATGACAGGTGGAGTACTCTTGTCTGGCAGCCCCATAAACCCGTTCTGTGTGTCCCTCATCAAGCAAGGGCCAAGATTAATGTGTGGCCGCCGTGCCCTAAGGACCACCGGGTCTCGAGGTCGTGCACGTCTCTTTGGTTCACGTGCTGTACCCTGAATGGCGGCGCCGCGGCCCTCGCTGCTGGACTCTCCATACACACACACACAGGCAGCGCCGCCACAGCTTTGTTCCGATGGCCTCCTCCGACAACCGCTGAGGAGCCGACCTAGCGCACAACTAGATCAACTGACTATTAACGATATAACGATTGACGATAGAGGTCAATTGATCTAGGCGTGCACAGTTGGCGCCGCGCTGCTCCACCCAAGCCTTGCTCCACGCCATTAAGACTTTGACGGAAAGCCAAGACCCAAGCAAGGCCACAAGAGTCACTTAGGAGCACAAAGAGGGGAAAATTCGGCCACACAAATACAGGTCTTTCCGTCCCTCCCTGCAAGGCCCAGGACACCATACACACCATACCATACCATATATATAGCCATTTCAAGAAAGCGACAAGAAATGGTTGATATGCATGGTATATACAAGTACTCCAAAGAATAATATCGCCATTAATCAAGTTTGTAACTAATACCACACTAATAAGATCATGAAATATTTCGAGCTGCTCAGCGGGCATCGTAAGGTTAATGAATTACTTGTCATCATTACTGACTGGTGATATGTAGATCCCTATTAGTGTTTAATGTGTGTGTGTGTGTGTGTGTGTGTGTGTGTGTGCGTGTGTGTGTGTGTGTGTGTGTGTGTGTGTGTGTGTGTGTGTGTGTGTGTGTGTGTGTGTGCTGTGTGTGTGTGTGGTGTGTGTGTGTGTGTGTGTGTGTGGTGTGTGTGTGTGTGTGTGTGTGTGTGTGTGGTGTGATGTGTGTGTGTGTGTGTGTGTGTGTGTGTGTGTGTGTGACTGCAACCGTGGTGTAGTGGTAGGACCCTCGCCTCGCACGCCAAAGACCCCTAGTTCGATTCTCCGGTTGTCCACGATACTCTAAGCTTACTCGTGTGTGTGTGTGTGTGTGTGTGTGTGTGTGTGTGTGTGTGTGTGTGTGTGTGGTGGTGTGTGTGTGTGGTGTGTGTGTGTGTGTGTGTGTGTGTGTGTGGGGGTGGGGTGGGTGGGTGGGTGGGTGGGTGGGTGGGTAGGTGGGTAGGTGGGTGGGTGGGTGGTGGTGGGTGGGTGGGTGGGTGGGTGGGTGTGGTGTGGGTGTGGTCGGCAGTGAGGGAGTGAGATCAGGCCTAGGAATGAGATAACGAGCCAATGGAATGGTAGTCCTCCTTAGTATGTGCCGCGGCCCTGGTGGCGCGAGGACCCGGGAGGCGCGGGTCCACCTGGGGGGGCGGCAGGGCAGGCGTGGGTGGCCGCCGGTGTCACTTCAGGGAAACCTAAGATGAGCCGCCAATGGATGTGTGCCAGTGTGAGTGAAGAGTTATACTCGCCGCACGTTAAGTTGGCGAAAATAGGGCCCCCTCACCCCCTCCCCCGCCACCTTCAGAACGCACGGGATTGGCTGAGGTGTTGGGTGTTGGGGCTTTAAGGCGGAACTTGGAGTAAGGCATTCTCACCTAACACCCAACACCTCAGCCAATCCCGTGCGTTCGGAAGGGGGAAGTGAAAAGGCCCCATTTTCGCCAACTTAACGTGCGGCGAGATATAGGTTGATACTGATGAGCTGTGGGAAGATTTCAGACCCGGATTGATACTGCCGCCGGGAACATGTCAAGAGCGTGAGTCAAAAGCTGCGGAAACGCGTTAAGTACAGCAATAAATCATGTCACAAGTGGTCGGGCGTCATGCTCAAAGGATGATTAATTTCTACGATTATGTCTGGAGGGTCGGAATTGCCTCAGGTGCAGCCATACGAACGAGGGAGGATTTCTAATGAGGGAAATATTATGATCACAATTCAGGATACCTTTGGCTTGGACCACCCATGAGGCGTATCTTTGCTCCCAAAAATAGACGCAGAGAGGCCCATGAAGCAGTCAGAAGTAATGCATTGCCATACATTCAATACATCATGCAAAAAAATGTCACAAATGCTGGAAAAAAAAGATATTTAAAGATTAAACATATATAATTGAAGAAAACACACACACACACACACACACACACACACACACACACACACACACACACACACACACACACACACACACACACACACACACATACGCACATGCACCTGCCCACGCATGTGCACACTCACAGACACTTAAACGTGCCTCGAATGCTTCACGGGAGACAACTATGCATGCAGGCCAAGAATTTATGTCATGTGTAACGAAAGACTTGTAACTGACAGGGTATAACTTTTGCCATTCCTTTGTTTCATACCCTGTAACAATACGAGGGAATCACAGACCCCACCAGAAAAAGATACATCCACAATGAGTCAAATATTACCTCTCAAATTCCAGCCACTGTCCATACCCATTCAGCTCTGCTCTGATGGCCACTCAACTTTCTACTTACGAAAAACAAGTCTAATGATTTGGCGAGCAATGTAATAATTTTGCTATTACCAGCTTTACTACCCATAAAATATGGATTGGATGTGAGGTATGGCTGGAATGCAATAATTATTAAGTAAGCAGTTCTTTCCTACACAAAATATATTTCCAACCCTTTAAATGATGAGATTTTTATTCATTCCTGAGCTCGACCGCCGCACACCTGCATTCCGGGCAATTACCGCGTCGCCGGAACCCCCCCCCGCTCGCCGCTGACCGTCGCCGGGGGGGAGGCTTTCCTGGAATTATCCTAGTGAGTTTTGAATAAATTTGAGTTACCGTAAGTCATCCTGCCACACCTAGTCGCCCTGTACACCCCTGCATCCTTCCGCCTGTCATGCCCCAAAGAAAGGGTGTTTATCGGAAAATTAAAGAGATAAATGATAACTGCATCGCCGAGAGCGCCATGAGTGAGACCTATACGGCAAAGTCGATTCACCACTTGTTTTTCTTATGGTATCTAATGTATCAGTGCTCGTTGTAAAGTGTTCCCGATGCATGTGGTATGATATGTATCCCCATTACTCATGAATGCCGCGGTGATGCAGTCGTGGTGGCGTGGGCAGGGCGTGTTGCCTCCCGGTCAGTGGGTCGTGTTATCGCGGGTGTGGCGGCGTGGGTGCTGCGTCATGGTGCAGGGACGGGGTCGTGAAGAGTCGCGGTGTCACCAGGTCGTCACAAAGGTCGTGGTGGTCCAACTCTTGTTAGCGTGGACTCAATAGGAACATAAAACAGTATTCGATCCGCCGCCTAATACTCTATTCTAATAGTTGCTCTCGACTTGTTCAAATAAAATGATGATGTATCTTCTCCAGCCATGTAAGGCGGAGATGTCGACTGCTTGGGCCGCACCGAACCAGCACCAGAATCTAAATCAAGACGAGTATCACAAAGTGCGCCGCAAGTCTAAAGCGAAGCAAAAAAGATGCCAATATTAATCATGGCTTGCAAATAGCCTCCCCATAATTTGGAGGAAAGTTACGTTCCCTTATCGCACACACAGCATGTTCGATCCTCTGATTAGTCATCTTAAAAGACAAAATCCTGTCGGGCAATTGGTTAAGTCTTCCTGCAGGATATTTTGCCCCTGTCTTTTGGATACATCGAAATCTCTTCTTTAATTGGCTCAACAGATTATCATGTGCAGGGAATGAATCAGCTGATTAAGAGCGATTTTCTAACTCATTAAGAAATCCTCTGATCACAGCTCGTTGCTAATGTTTTGGTTTTTGTTCAGGTAATTCGTGTGAGCCATGAACGAGTCTCAGTTACGTAACCAGAAGACCTGAGGGAAGGTGAGGTTGGGGGCGTGCGAGTGAAGGTATGAAGTTAACGGAAGGAGCTACTTGACAGGGTGAGGGAGGGAGTGAGTCAGGATAATGAATTAGTGAGGGTGAGGGGGTGACATCAGAGGGTGTGTGAGGCAGAGGGTGGGGTGAGCAGGTGCGAGAGTGAGGCAGGGTGGGTGAGGTGGTGTGTTAGATGTGAGACAGGGTGTGTGAGGTGGTGTGTGAGATGTGAGGACAGGTAATGAGACTGCTTCATCATGGCGGCGCGAGGAGGCAGACACCGCTTACCTCACTCAAAGAAGGTTCGTTCCCCTTAAGAATGCCTGAATACCACCGCAAGCAATGCACGCCACCCGGAGACTGTGCACCACCATGCTAATGTCCGCGGCTTCGGCACATCATCCACGCGAGCCACTAAAAAAGGACTGATCGGGTAATTCCAGTCTCAGGTTGAGCAATATTTCAATACCCGCCGAAGTTAACCTTTCCACGTGTTTCTGTTGATTTGAAGCACCGCTGTTCCCTTGCACGTTACGATGTAAAGTTTATGTTTAGGAATGTTAGCCGTAAAAACCTGTCACTTCACCTTTCCTCATCGCCCCGCGGGACCCATCGCACCAACGCCAGAGTGCAGGATTCCCAACAGCCGTGTGTCGGGCCATCAAAGCAGTTTTTGGGCCATGATTTGCTATCCATATATTAAGATGTATTCCGGACCATGATTGGTTGATAGTAATAAATGAGAGCGTTCAGGCCGGTGATTGGTGTAGCCCATCCAGCAGGTAGTGGGGAACCCGCCGCCAGCTAGTGCATCGGTCTACCTCCTTATACCTGCATGGGCGAGGATGGCGGGCTTCAGGGCAGACTGACGGGGCCTGTGGCTCTGTCCCGAGATACTATGACTGCTAATAGTTACGCATCCTGGTGGCCCGATGGACATTGCTCTTAAACATATACATTCCGGCTAAACTGACTGCAATCTTTGATACGTTTCACTGCCCTCAAACTATTGGTCGTGTATATTGGCCTGAACGTAATAGCTGGAACATAACCTCGCCATGTCTTCCCTCTCGTGGGCACAGATCCAAGGCCACACAGCTCTATCGGGCACGTATCCTCGGCCGCCCTGACAGCCGGTGGGTCCAGGGCGGGAGGGGGGAGAGAGGGGGGGCAAGGATCCAGCCTCTTAACAACACCACTTTATCTTGTGCCTTGGCTTGCCTGGGTACAGCGGCGAGGCAGCCACACAACACAGCCAAGAGGCGCTAAATTCCACGTTAAAGTGAGTTTTAATCCCTCGCTGACGTATTCACACAGTCCACACCAACATCTGCACCGACACGCTAAATTTCATTAATCTTATTTCCTTTGTGAAGCTGCAGGTTCCTTGATCCGCGGCCCATCCTTGGCAAGGCCACAAAGAGGCACGCAGAGCAAGCAAGAGATAGTTGATGTCAGCTGTTGTTTGCAATTAATGGACAAAAAATATAGTATACCAATGCATACCGAAAGAAATATCAGCCATCTTCGTGGAGGGGTAAGTCATAGCCGGTGTCAGGTATTGGGACGAGTGCACTATCACATAATGGCCGGGCTATAGCGGTGAATATAAATGATGGATAATGAGAATATAGCATCGCTGCCCGACATACACGGCCGGGGAGGTGGGAGGCCCGCGTGTGCCTGGCTGGGCAGCGCTGGGCACCGGGCGACGCGTGACAGGGCGGGACAGTCTGCCGGGCACGACGCCGGAGACTCAGGGGACGCAGGGAACGAGGGAGGGAAGGCAGAAGTAACCAAGATTAACTGGCTATTAAAAGTGTATTGATCAGGAAGTAACAGTCACAACGGTGCTCACGAGACTTTAAACATTATCCTATGTACACAGTATTTGCTTTACATTATAGCAAGAATCTATTGTCATCTACCTGACGGAACGGATGACATCTTTCGCAAGCAGTAGATTCTTGTTGATCTCGTGAAGCTCCCTGAAGGTGACAAGCCCTTTGCCATGATGAGGGGGGACGAGGCATTTTCCTCCCCCCCCCCCCCTTTCTTTCTTCCTCCATCTACTGAGAAACATATGCATTTACCGCCACCACAGGACCTTGAGAAAGCTGTTCCCAAATGGCCGGGTCCTCAACACTGCCTGGCCTGGCGTGGCGGGGAGGGTTTCAGATTTTACTCCGACACCAAGCGGGTCAGAGAGGGTCGCCACTTGTGACTTAGGGCTGAGTGGCCGGCGGCGCGCCAGGCCTCCCGCCAGCACCCGACACTGAACACCATGAATATATTGAGCACGTGAGGCATATTGAACAAGACAAATGAAGTAAACACACCAGGCATACTGAACAACTTGAATATATTGAACACACAAAATAGCCTCAACAAGCTGAACAGGCGGAACAAGTGAAGAACATTTAGAACCTGCTGAGTAAACTGGGCGCTACACACAACCAGAGGAAGGAAAACACCGACCCAGACAAACAACACTCACAATCTCATGCACAAGAAGCAGTCGAGGATGATAATATTGATAACTGAAACCAATACAAGCAGAGACATGAATCATATAACCCCTGAACGAGACAGAGAGGAAAACATACAAACATCTTCAGCAATACATCATGATAGAACCACTGTGAAAACTCCTGACGCACTACATAAGGAAAGAGAGAGCAGGAACACGAAACGCTGCGAATGCCAACACTCGGGGAGGCAGGGAAGGAGGTGGGGGGGGGGAGAAGCGACACAGAGGCAGATCATGAGTGGCAGAACAGGGGAGACAAGAGTGGGAGAGTGGCATGAGGAGAGGTGAGAGTATGAGGGAGATGAAGTAAGTGTGAGGGTGGCAGGGTAGGAAGGAAAAGTGTCAGGGGAGTTAAGTGAGAAGTGAGTGAGTGAGTGAGTTCGGGCAGCAACCGGGCTTAGGTGGCGATCACTCCTATGATTAATGGTAGCAATAAGAGGACGCTGGTGTGGGAGGAGGAGGAGGAGGAGGAGGAGGAGGAGGAGGAGGAGGAGGAGGAGGAGGAGGAGGAGGAGGAGGAGGAGGAGGGACTTAAAGACGAGGAGGAAGAGAAGGGTGGAAGAAAGCGAGGGAAGAAGACAAGGGTGGAGGAAGTAAGGCATGAAGAATTATTGAAGAAGGAAGAAAGGTTGTGTGATCTTTTTTATAGAACATTCTTCTTGGAGAGGAGAAAGATGGGTGGTGTGGGTGGGTGGGTGGGTGGGTGGGTGGGTGGGTGGGTGGTGGGTGGTGGTGGGTGGGTGAGAGAGAGAGAGAGAGAGAGAGAGAGAGAGAGAGAGAGGAGAGAGAGAGAGAGAGAGAGAGAGAGAGAGAGAGAGAGAGAGAGAGAGAGAGAGACTTTTGATATGCAAATCAAGCCGCTTAATAAAACTTTCTTAAGTGTCACATCAATCAATCAAATGTCAACGTTCTCTCATCTCCTCTTCCCGCTGCCTTCCACCTCCCTCTCTCTCTCTCTCTCTCCTCTCTCTCTCTCTCTCTCTCTCTCTCTCTCTCTCTTCTCTCTCTCCTCTCTCAGGGGCTCCTCATGGTCTCATCGCACATCATTCCCACAGTCATCACTTTTTATGACAAGGATTAAACTTAACACTTTTCATGCTCCTATGCTTATTACTTCAGTCAACTTTTATGCGTGAGTATATATATGCACGTATATATTGAGAGAGAGAAATAAATAGAAGAGAGAGGGATAGAAATAGAGATAAATAAATGAATATATGAATAAACAAATAAATACACCGACAGTCAGACTAATAAATAAATAAAAATTTGTCTAATATTCAATATCGATATAGTGTTAGTGTTTGTGTTTGTGTTTGTGTTTGAGAGAGAGAGAGAGAGAGAGAGAGAGAGAGAGAGAGAGAGAGAGAGAGAGAGAGAGAGAGAGAGAGAGAGAGAGAGAGAGAGAGAGAGAGAGAGAGAGAGAGAGAGAGAGAGAGACAGAGAGAGAGAGACAGTTCCGAGAGAGAGAGAGAGAGAGAGAGAGAGACAGTTCCGAGATAGCAAGTACAGAGACGCCTTGATGCAATGCTAACGATAGACACCATTTATAAAGATTGATGCATCGACTATTATATTGTATTAAAATTCACATCATCTATATTTTTCTTCCATCAAATCCCCCATGTCAAGCCAACCCATTTTTTTTTTATCTCCCTTACTTCAACCCATTTTAGTGTCTCTCTCGTCTATTATCCTTTCTTTCTTACTTTTAACCCATTATATTATGCTTCTCTCTCGTCTATTATCATTTCTCCATCTCTTTTTTTCTCCACCGCAGCTGCTTCCGTTCCTCCTCCCCTGCCCCGCCCCACTCTCCTCCCCCCGCACTTAGCAGCCACACGCAAACACTCTGCCTCAATAGCAGTGTTGCCACCAGGAAGTACAACCCTCTGACAACAAGGATTCCCCGCCCTACGTCCCACCCACTTCCTGTCACTCTCCTATTGGTAGCCACCCACTTCCTAACAACTACACTTCCAACTACCATTAATCACCACCACCATAACTATAACTACCACCTAACCTAACCTAACTTAACCTAACAACTACACTTCCAACTACCATTAACCACCACCACCATAACTATAACTACCACCTAACCTAGCCTAACCTAACCTAACAACTACACTTCCAACTACCATTAACCACCACCACCATAACTATAACTACCACCTAACCTAACCTAACTTAACCTAACAACTACACTTCCAACTACCATTAGCCACCACCACCATATCTATAACTACCACCTAACCTAACCCAACCTAACCTAACCTAACCTAACCCAACCCAACCCAACCCAACCCAACCTAACCCAACCTAACCTAACCTAACCTAACCTAACCTAACCCACTTCCTAACAACTACCATCAACCACCATCACTATAACCATCACTATAACCATCACTATAACTACCACCATTATGATTGATCTCTCCTCCTCTTATCTTAAAAACCCCCCAATTAAAAGTGTGTGAAATATTTTTTCTTCTTTCTCTATCTTTCTTATCTCTCTTTCTTTTACTTTCGTGTCCTAGATATTAGCGTTACTTTCTCTCTATAATTCTTCACTAATACGAGGCCTATTTTTTTCTCTCTGAACGGGGAAGTTAGTAAAGGCAGAAAAGTAAATAAAAATAAAAACAACACTTAATTCTTACGTCAGCCAACCACGCTCAGTATTAGACTTCGATATCGTTTATCTGAGGGTCTATAGTTTGTGTGTTCTTTCAGAGCCCTCAAGGAACTCATGTCACTAAGCTCAACAAACAAATCATTACACAATTATGTACTTTACCTACCGATCAAGACACACAGAAGGGAAGGAAGAGTAAGAAGGAGACACTCTCTCTCTCTCTCTCTCTCTCTCTCTCTCTCTCTCTCTCTCTCTCTCTCTCTCTCTCTCTCTCTCTCTCTCTCTCTCTCTCTCTCTCTCTCTCTCTCTCTCTCTCTCTCTCTCTCTCTCAATCCCTCATTCTCCTTCTTGTCTCACACGATTCACAAGAAAGTAAAAATTAACCCAACACTAAATTTAATTTCCGACGAGAAGCAGAGATTTCTTGACAGATTTCCCTTCCCTCTCCCTACCTTTCCCTTCTCGCCTCCCTTCCCTCTACCTTTCCTCTGCCACCTTGGTGACCATACCGTGTGTGAGATATCATGACTAAGACGCGTTTTTTTTTCTTCTGCACGGTCCTGGGCACATTCAATCCTCCCTCCCGCCATAAATCGTGCGGGAGATAATATAAACATAGGAACGCGCTGGGTAACTCGGTAGATTATAATACGGATTGCGGACATAAATCCCCAGACGCCGATTAATTCTACTGCTATAGAGAGGCAAAAGGGTCGTATTTCCAACAGGGTTTGATCAAAGTGCCATTGCTCGCTACACACACACACACACACACACACACACACACACACACACACACACACACACACACACACACACACACACACACACACACACTGGTCTTGGTCTGATTCCATGAATTTTATTATTACGTACCATGAAACTTGTTAAAAAAAATCAATAAAAGAGAAAAAAATAAATAAATAGATAGTTATAAAAAAATGGAAGAAAAAAATTAGTTATACAAAAAAAGGAGAAATTTAGAAAAAGGAAAAATTATTATACCCAAAAAAAATGTGAAAAAAATAGTTATACAAAAAGGGGAAAAAAATGGTTATTCAAAAAACGTTATTTTTTTTGTTATATAAAAAGAGGAAAAAAAAATTTGTAGTTTCAAAATAGATCAACGAAAAGAATCCATCACTTTGATTTCCTGGAGAGTTACCTAAAAAATACAATAATAATAATAATACAAAATGAGCCTTGGAATGAGTAAGTGACGTCTCCGGGGGCTAAATTCTCCTCCTGACGAGGCAATGCTCGAGGTGGCGTCACACGGATCACTGGCTGGCGTCTTGGGGCTCCGAGGGAATTGAACACACGAGGCAAGACAAGACACAAGATCCCCCCATCAAACGCCTGGGAAGAGATTCAGTCGTAAGTACAACTAATCCAACACCGATGTTTTTGCCACTTTCACTCCACCAACTCCACTCCACTCCACCACCCCGCCACCTCCACTCCACTCCACCACCTCCCCTCCACTTCACCACCTCCACTCCACTCCACTCCACCACTCCGCCAACTCCACTCCACCACTCTACTACCCCGCCACCTCCACTCCACCACTTCACCACCCCACCACCTCCACTCCACTCCACCACCCCCCCACCTCCACTCCACTCCACCACTCCACTCCACCACCCCGCCACCTCCACTCCACCACTCCACCACCCCCCACCTCCACTCCACTCCACCACCCCGCCACCTCCACTCCACTCACCCGCTCCACTCCACCACCCCGCCACCTCCACTCCACCACTTCACCACCCCACCACCTCCACTCCACTCCACCACCTCCACTCCACTCCACTCCACCACTCCACCACCTCCACTCCACTCCACCACTCCACCACTTCCACTCCACTCCACCACTCCACCACCTCCACCCCGCCACCTCCACTCCACCAACTCCACTCATAGACGCCCATTTGTATTCCACTTTGGTGCGCTTACTTCTTACTCCTCGCTCCTCCAATAGGTGTTTTTTTCTTCTTCTTACTTTGTCTTGTTTCTTCTTTACTATCTGTCTTGTCCTTTTCTTATCATTCTTGTTCTTGATATTTTCTTCTTCTTTTTCATATTTTTCCAATGCGTGTTTGTTTTCTTCTTCCTTTTCTTGTTTCTTTTTGACTAGTCCATTTCTGATCATTCTTGTTCTTGATATTATCTTCTTCGTTTTCCTCTTTTCCTCGTCCTTCTTAGATTTTTTTTACTTTTCATAATGACCGTTCTCTTTTTACTAGCTTCATAGCAATCTCTCATCTCTCATCTCTCTCTCTCTCTCTCTCTCTCTCTCTCTCTCTCTCTCTCTCTCTCTCTCTCTCTCTCTCTCTCTCTCTCTCTCTAACACTCATATACCTCATCCTTTTGACCTACTATCGAGGTGTATCCAGCTTCTTTCCTGTGAATACAGGAGTGAGGCAAGGGTGCGTCCTTGCCCCATCACTTTTCAACGTTGTATGGACTGGGTATTGGACAAGGTTGTAGATCAAAGTGATTGTGGAGCATCCGTCGGCAACACCAAGATCACTGATCTTGTTTTTGCCGATAATGCAGTAATCTTTGCTGAGTCGCTGGAGGTCCTGGTGATGGCTCTCGAGGCGCTGCACGAGGAGGCAAAGCCTTTGGGACTTGAGGTCTCCTGGCTCAAGACCAAGGTCCAGGTATTTGGAGACTTACTAGATGAAGCAGTACAGTCTGTTCATGCGTGTGGCGAGGACATTGAGATCTTGGAAAGTTTTACATACCTTGGTAGCGCAGTCCATAATGACGGCGGGTCACGTCAAGAAGTCTTACGGCGGATTGGCATAGCCCACGGTGTTATGGACTCGCTCAGCGGGAGTATTTGGCGTTGTCGGTACCTGTGCAGGAGGACAAAGATCCGGATCTTCAAGTCGCTTGTGATCCCTGTCTTACTCTATGGTTGTGAGACATGGACACTAAATAGTGACTTGAAGAGACGAATCAATGCCTTTGGTAATAAGTGTCTTCGCAGAATCGTGGGGTATCGCTGGGATGATTACGTGTCAAATCAGCGATTGCACCGTGAGACTGAATCGAGGCCTATTACCTGCATAGTCCGTCAGCGCCAACTTCGGCTATATGGGCATGTGGCACGCTACCTTGAAACCGATCCTTCCCATCGGGTTGTATCTGTAAGAGACAATCCGGCGTGGAGGAGGCCAAGGGGACGCCCACAAGGCTCGTGGCTGGGGCAAGTTGATGTTTCTTGTCGAGAGCTGCTTGGTATGGGAAAGGAGCCTGCATGGGAACTCGCGCGTGGTGACCCCTGGGAGTGGCGTCGTAGGGTGGGCGAGGCGACGCGCCCCCCGGCGTATGGCCCCAATGATTGATTGATTGATTTGACCTATTCTCAACCTTCTATAGCTTTCCCTCCCTTCACAATACCACCCATTAGTGCATCACAACAAATCCTGATCAAGTTATTACCACCTTAACATTTCTCTCTCGTCCGACTGAGGCATTTTTGAAGCTCATTATTTATCATAGGAACATTTTATCGTTGCTTTTATCGTTGTCATCCATCGTGGCTACCATTCCCTCAGGCATTCCACCCACACAGCCACTCCAAGTATTTACCGGAGGCACTTTTCAGCTATAATCGTGGAAACATTTAATCTGTGCCTTTTGACCTTTTTTTATTTTTACCCAAGCATTCTATCAAGGGAAGGGGAAGGGGAAGGAAGGGGAGGGGAAGGGGAAGGGAAATGGGAAGGGGAATGGGAAGGGGAAGGGGAATGGGAAGGGGAAGAATAAGGGGAAGGGGAAGGGGGAGGGGAAGGGGAATGGGAAGGGAATGGGAAGGGGAAGGGAAATGGGAAGGGAAGGGGAATGGGAAGGGAAGGGAAAGGGAAGGGAAAGGGGAAGAGGAAGGGGAAGGGGAAGGGGAAGGGGAAGGGGAATGGGAAGGGGAAGAATAAGGGGAAGGGGAAGGGGAAGGGGGAGGGGAAGCGGAAGGGGAAGGGAAAGGGGAAGAGGAAGGGGAAGGGAAATGGGAAGGGGGGAAGGGGAAGGGGAAGAGGAAGAGGAAGGGGAAGCGGAAGGGGAAGGGGAAGGGGAAGGGGAAGGGGAAGGGGAAGGGGAAGGGGAAGGGGAAGGGGAGGGGGAAGGGTATACGCCAAGGGGTTAAGCTGAGGTCGGCTCCTGCTGTCAATCATTTGTATTTTACCAGCTATATTTCAATGTGGGTTTTTTTTCAATATTATGTTTTCTCTCTCCTTTCCTTACTTACCTCCTTGGCCATCATGAACGGTTTGGGGGGAAAGATTTGTATTATGAATTCTGAGACGCTAAAATACTCAGTGAGAAGTACAAGCATTATGAGATAAACATCAGGTTTTCTTTTTTTAAATATTTGGAACCTGTTTTAACTTCTTTTTTTCTCTTATTCTTATTATTATTCTTGGCCCGTTGAAGTGCAAAGAGTGGCTTTTTTCTCTCAAGGCTTCTCACTTCTCACTCCGATTTGAAGGGACACTAAGAGTTTACGTCCTTAAAACATCATCTAGAAGGGTTGAAAGGTCAAAACAACATAGTCTGCCCCCCCCCCCTATCAACCCCTTCATCCTCCACCTCACCTGATAGGCCCAACCTCTACAACACCCACCGCCCAAACACACACACACACACACACACACACACACACACACACACACACACACACACACACACACACACACCTACAGCTTATGAAACACTATACATATTTTTTTCTCACAATTTTTAGTTTGTTATCACGAATCAAATCGACAGAAGAAAGAAAATGATCATGCAAATCCCTCTTGTAGTATAGTAATAAAAGTAGTAGTAGTAGTAGTAGTAGTAGTAGTAGTAGTAGTAGTAGTAGTAGTAGTAGTAGTAGTAGTAGTAGTAGTAGTAGTATAGTAGTAGTAGTAGTAGTAGTAGTAGTAGTAGTAGTAGTAGTAGTAGTAGTAGTAGTAGTAGTAGTAGTAGTAGTAGTAGTAGTAGTAGTAGTAGTAGTAGTAGTAGTAGTAGTAGTAGTTCTTAATCAATTCGTCTATAGATATCAAAATACTATAAGCACCTCTATTTTCACATCTCTCTCTCTCTCTCTCTCTCTCTCTCTCTCTCTCTCTCTCTCTCTCTCTCTCTCTCTCTCTCTCTCTCTCTCTCTCTCTCTCTCTCTCTCTCTGTCTCTCTCTCTCTCTCTCTCTCTCTCTCTCTCTCTCTCTCTCACCCACTACCTGTTTCGGCTCCTATCACACATTTGCATAACACGTCGCCTGTTATTCACCGGCGTGCACCCCAATAACTCATCATTAAGAGCCACAACCCAGCGCGTAAATCTCGTGGGCATGTTCTCACCCCTTCGTATTCTCCTCTACCCTCCCTACCCATTACCTCGTGCACATCCTAGTCCTCAGCCTCCTCATACCACTCACTCCCCTCGTCCTTATATCCTCCCATGTCCTTACAGCGTCCTTACAGCCACATATAGCAGTCCTAACATCCTTCTTTTATTCATTACCTAACTTCCTAGTCCTCAGTCTCCCCACACTACTCACTCCTACGTCCTTATGTGTCCTCCTTAGGTCCTTACAACTTTCCTACAGCAGTCCTAACCTCCTTCTTTTACTCATTTGGTTTTCTCACTTGATTTTGGCTCATGGTTTTACTTAGCCTCCTACGCCCGGCTCCACGTCTTCCACCACTTGCCAAGAGTAAGTAGATGTTTTCTCATACGTCTTTGGACTATTAGTGACACCAAGAGGGGTAACAACCTCGTCCTAACCTCCTTCTTTTACTCATTATTTAATTCCCAGTACTCAGTCTCCTCACAACACTCACTCCCACGTCCTTATGCACTCCCTTGTCCTTACAGCGTCCCTACAGCGTCCTTATGCACTCCCTTGTCCTTGCAGCGTCCCTACAGCGTCCTTATGCACTCCCTTGTCCTTACAGCGTCCCTACAGCGTCCTTATGCACTCCCTTGTCCTTACAGCGTCCCTACAGCGTCCTTATGCACTCCCTTGTCCTTGCAGCGTCCCTACAGCGTCCTTATGCACTCCCTTGCCCTTACAGCCTCCCTACAGCGTCCTTATGCACTCCCTTGTCCTTACAGCGTCCCTACAGCGTCCTTATGCACTCCCTTGTCCTTGCAGCCTCCCTACAGCGTCCTTATGCACTCCCTTGTCCTTACAGCGTCCCTACAACAGTCCTAACCTCCTTATCCTTTATAACCTTATCCCTTATATCCTTATCCCTCCTAACCTTTTTACTTATTACTCGGTATCCTTCACCCTCAGACTTCTCCTGCAGGGGTGAATACCATGACTCAATCTGCGTCATCACCGTCGCGCTGCTCCTCTCTTCCCACTTTAGTTTAGTTATCTTTTCCACTACGCCATAACAACATCCTTCCGAGGGTAGTTACGCTTCACTCTGGCATCCTACAGTCGTATCCTATAAAAATTATGAGTATTTACCGTACGTAATTTTAATCCTACGTTGTTGCTACACTTAAGCTTCATGTCAAGTCCAGAAGAATCTCAAGAGGTAACCATACTGTGTTTCATCTTGAGAAACTGAAGGACTTGACATGTGCTCATGAGTATGCGGTGGCAGTCTCAAATCGGTTTGATGTGCTCGGTGCTCTCGGGGATCCTGTAGAACTGTGGGATACCTTCAAACGTGAAACTCTACAGGCTGCCAAGGAGTGTATTGGGGAGCGCCCGAGGTCAAGGCGTGGTTTTGTCTCTACGGAGACGCTGGAGAAAATCGAGGAGAGTCGCGCTGCCAGGCTGGCTGGGAACCGGGACCAGCACAGGGCTCTGTCACGCCGGACTAGAACCCTCCTGAGGAGAGACAAGGAGAGGTATGTCAGGAGTCTCGCTGAGGATGTCGAGGGTCATTTGAACGCTAATGACCTCCGACCCGCCTACCGAGCCCTGAAGAAGCTCCGTTCCAAGTCTCCTTCTCGGGCGAGTGCTATTCGAACAGCAGATGGGCGCCTCGTGTCGGACATGGATGGGCAGATGGCTCGTTGGGCTGAGTACTTTGGGCAGTTGTTCACGGTGGACCCTCCAACTGAGCAGCTTCACACCACTGGGTTACAGGCAGTGGATGCCGATCCTCCCATTGACGAAACCGCACCCTCTCTTGACGAAGTCAGAGAGGCTGTAGCAAAGTTGAAGGGTGGAAAGGCAGCTGGTGTTTGTAATATCAGTGCGGAGCTCCTCAAAGCTGGGGGTGAGGCCATGATCCGCGGGTTGCATGCTGTCCTGACTGCCGTGTGGCAATCAGGTACCATTCCTCCTGACTGGAAAAGGGGGCTGGTCGTCCCTATCTGGAAAGGGAAAGGGGACCGTCAGGACTGCAACAATTACTGCGGTATTACACTGCTCAGCGTACCAGGCAAGGTGCTTGCCCATCTATTGCTGACACGAATTCGCAGTCATCTGGTGAAGCATCAGAGACCTCAGCAGTCTGGGTTCACGCCTGGTAAGTCAACAACGGACCGTATCCTAGCGCTTCGTGTCCTGGTGGAACGCCGACGTGAGTTTCGACAGCGGGTTGCTTGCAGCCTATGTTGATCTCAAGAAGGCGTTTGACTCAGTGCATCGTGAGTCACTCTGGGATTTTCTGCGACTTCGAGGGATTCCTGCAAGGACTATTGGTTTGATAACTGGTCTGTATTCTGGGACTGAGAGTGCTGTGAAGTGTGGGGCAGGTGTATCCAGCTTCTTTCCTGTGAATACAGGAGTGAGGCAAGGGTGCGTCCTTGCCCCATCACTTTTCAACGCTTGTATGGACTGGGTATTGGACAAGGTTGTAGATCAAAGTGATTGTGGAGCATCCATCGGCAACACCAAGATCACTGATCTTGTTTTTGCCGATGATGCAGTAATCTTTGCTGAGTCGCTGGAGGTCCTGGTGATGGCTCTCGAGGCGCTGCACGAGGAGGCACAGCCTTTGGGACTTGGTCTCCTGGCTCAAGACCAAGGTCCAGGTATTTGGAGACTTACTAGATGAAGCAGTACAGTCTGTTCATGCGTGTGGCGAGGACATTGAGATCTTGGAAAGTTTTACATACCTTGGTAGCGCAGTCCATAATGACGGCGGGTCACGTCAAGAAGTCTTACGGCGGATTGGCATAGCCCACGGTGTTATGGACTCGCTCAGCGGGAGTATTTGGCGTTGTCGGTACCTGTGCAGGAGGACAAAGATCCGGATCTTCAAGTCGCTTGTGATCCCTGTCTTACTCTATGGTTGTGAGACATGGACACTAAATAGTGACTTGAAGAGACGAATCAATGCCTTTGGTAATAAGTGTCTTCGCAGAATCATGGGGTATCGCTGGGATGATTACGTGTCAAATCAGCGATTGCACCGTGAGACTGAATCGAGGCCTATTACCTGCATAGTCCGTCAGCGCCAACTTCGGCTATATGGGCATGTGGCACGCTACCCTGAAACCGATCCTTCCCATCGGGTTGTATCTGTAAGAGACAATCCGGCGCGGAGGAGGCCAAGGGGGCGCCCACAAGGCTCGTGGCTGGGGCAAGTTGATGTTTCTTGTCGAGAGCTGCTTGGTATGGGAAAGGAGCCTGCATGGGAACTCGCGCGTGGTGACCCCCGGGAGTGGCGTCGTAGGGTGGGCGACGCGACGCGCCCCCCGGCGTATGCCCCCAATGATTGATTGATTGAATTTTAATCCTCACATCCTTTCCTTTCGTTAAAGTAATATGAGGTGTTGAGACTTGTGGTATAAAGAACGATGCTGCGTTTAATAGTAGGTACTACAATGCTATTTTTATTTTATTTTTATTTGTATCGTTTAATTTAATATTATTTTTTTTTTTTTTTTTTTTTTTTTTTTATTAGGATTCTAATCTCTTACACTTTTAGAAAAAAAGGGTAGAAAAAGGGTAGAAAAAGGGTGTTTGTAGTGATGAAATACTGCTACCCTTTTTCTACCTTTACAAATATACCCTTTTGCAACCCTAAATATACCCTTTTCCAACTGCAAATATACTCTTTTCCAACCCAAATATACCCTTTCTCAACCCTCTCGTCTAAAAAGGGTAGATAAAGGGTAGCTGAAGGGTATAATTGGCAGCATCTACCCTCCAGCCTGGACATAGGGTTTTAAAAGGGTAGTGATGGTGCGATGTAACAATTCGACCCTTAATGTACCCCTTATTTCTGAGAGTGTACACTTGGGTTTCTATTCTCGCTTCATGCATTCTAGGTCTCCACTCTACCAGCAGTAAGCGTGTTGTTATTCCACCAGGGTTCAAGGTGTAAAGCTATTCATTATTCATTAGGCTCACTCGGTGTCAATTCACACCTGCCGGTCACACCCAAAGACTCATTCAAGACCCGGCGTCCTGCTCATCACTAAATCATTCGCGTCCATTTAGTCTTTTATTTATTTTTATTAGCTTTTTTTTTATCATCTTTACACTTCATCTCTCTCGCGTTACTTTACATACTTCCGAGTCATCGCTAGACGTATATAATCACACACACTTCGCTAGCACTAAAAATTCTCTCTACTGTCGCGAGCACTAATTCATAAAAATCACTTACGTCTATATTCACCGTCAAGCAGCGTAACTTTAAACAATAATAAGTCCCTTTAATATAACCACCACCACCACCACTATTACCACCACCACCACCACCACTGCCACCACGACAACTACCACCATTACCACCACCACCACCACTGCCACCACCACCACCACCACCACCACAACACACCACCACTACCACCACCACCACCACCACCACCACCACTGCCACCACCACCACACCACCACCACCACCATTACCACCACACACCACCCACCACCACCACCCAACCACCACCCACCACCACCACCACTACCAACCACCACCACCACACACCCACCACCACCACCACCACCACCACCACCACCACCACCACCACCACCACCACCACCACACTCACCACCACACACCACCACCCACCACCACCACCAACCACCACCACCACCACCACCACCACCACCACCATCACCACCACCACCCACCACCACCACCACCACCACCACCACCACCACCACCACCACCACCACCACCACCACCATCACACCTTTACCAAAAACATCGAAATGTTTCCCACTTCCACACAAATACTTTTTTGATCTTCAATAATCTGATCCAAAT
>JACEEZ010019149.1:101393-106393 GCA_016584305.1 Chionoecetes opilio
CGGTTAGGCTCGCCTGTTTCCGATACATTATTTACACGTACATTTACGTTATTTTGCATTGCGGTCTCGGTAAAGCCAAGGTCTATAGAGTATACAAGGTCTATAAAACAAGAAATGACTCACTTTTTCAACAATTTTCAGGGAAACGGCTACATAGGCTCGCCACTATTTCCTCTATACGGCACCACCACCCCCACCACCACCACCACCACCACCATCATGAAGCCCACTCAAGAAACAATAAAATCTTAACTACGTTGTAAATCACTAAGCTAATAACCTATTTGTACTTAGGAGGAGACAGAAGGCAATCAAGGAGGTAAGATAAAAGAATAACATTAATGATAATAAAGTTAGTTACAAGTGAGGTGAGTTGGTATCCATTAATCACGTGATGGCTGACGCGCTCTCTCGCTTTTTATTGTGAGTCATGGCGGTCACAACACTCACGGCAGGAAAAACTACGATCAATAGACTTTTAATTTCTTCTGGAAAAGGAAGATTCATATAAAGTCAGGGATAAATACAAAAACCAAATATAATTCAAGAGTATCTCAATATTACGAGCATATTTTTAAATAGTCTACGATACAAAATAGTCGTTTTCTCACACAAACATTCTCTGACGTCACTAATCTGCGCGTGGTTTAACCTGGTAGTCAGTTAATCTTGGGAAAAAAACTACAATAACATAGCAAGGTATTATCCACAGCGAAAGTTCTTCATCTTTCACCGAGCGACTAATGAAGTTCTGAGCCGCGATGACACGTCGATTACTATTATTGATATCATTATAATTACTACGATTATCATCACTGTTATCAAAATCCTTGTTGTCATTGTATTCAGTTATTATCATTACCATTACTATATACATATTATTTATATCATCATTAATATCATTATACGACGCTAAAACACGGATCACAATCACAATGAACGTAGACGAGACGTAGATGAAGTTAATATCATGTTTGGTACTTTTTTATGACGTCCCCAATACTAAGGCTAAGGACAAAAAAAATTAAATTTATTCATATTCAAAGCAGCCTGTAAAAATGCTACCATTAACGGGCCCAGCCATGTTAAAACACTTATGTACATATAAACTCATATTTTTTTCCGATGGCAATAAACTTAACCTAATCTAACCTAACCTAAAACCCTCCAATCAAGCGCTCACTCACACGCACACCACCACCAGGGAACGCGAAGGACCGAGGGAATAAACTTATCTGAATTTGAATTTGAAAACAGAAATCAAGTCATTCTTTTCTTATAAATGTGTAATTACAGTGCATGGTGAGGCGGTGAGACACACGTGAGGTAATGGGCCATACAAGGCCATACAAACATGAACTCCACAGACAATAGCGGCGTAATTTGCAGACGGAAACGCAAGAAAAATCATTTATTTGTCGAGGCGGAGTCAGGACCCCCCACGCCGCGCGCCCCGTATGTCCTACAATCACATGAAGGAAGAGTCTGTGCTCACCCGTAACACACAGGCTTCTTGATGTCCTTTCAATATCTGACTATTATTTCGGCCCCGGTAGTCTATATGGCTGTAAGGCTGCCATCACCCAAGGGCTATTTATACCCCTAACTCTCTAGGCTGGTCGCTCTTACGGCCTTACGTTTATTAGAGGTCTTTTGAAGGGGTATTTACAAGAGTTCTGTGGAGAGGTGGATGACAAGGTCAGTTTGTTTACATGCCATTGACCCTCTGCGTCCCCTCGAGGGCTTCTACCTGTGGGGCTCTTCAAATACTTCGCCAAGGTACCTAATGACCCACGTTCAGCGAATCATCTTCATTAACTATTACAATTGGTGTTCGGGAGCAACAACTAGAGGCGGCGGCAGCGGGGGGGAGACCACCTTGACGCACGCCCTCCTCCTCCTCCTCCTCCTTCTCCTTCCTTCTCCTTCTCCTTCTCCTTCTCCTCCTCTCCTCCTCCTCCTCCTCCTCCTACTACTACAACTCCAGTGAGCTTCAGTAGGGCTGTTGCTGTCTGTTCTTCCTTTGTATTCCTCCTCCTCCTCCTACTACTACAACTCCAGTGAGCTTCAGTAGGGCTGTTGCTGTCTGTTCTTCCTTTGTATTCCTCCTCCTCCTCCTACTACTACAACTCCAGTGAGCTTCAGTAGGGCTGTTGCTGTCTGTTCTTCCTTTGTATTCCTCCTCCTCCTCCTACTACTACAACTCCAGTGAGCTTCAGTAGGGCTGTTGCTGTCTGTTCTTCCTTTGTATTCCTCCTCCTCCTCCTCCTCCTACTACTACAACTCCAGTGAGCTTCAGTAGGGCTGTTGCTGTCTGTTCTTCCTTTGTATTCCTCCTCCTCCTACTACTACTACAACTCCAGTGAGCTTCAGTAGGGCTGTTGCTGTCTGTTCTTCCTTTGTATTCCTCCTCCTCCTCCTACTACTACAACTCCAGTGAGCTTCAGTAGGGCTGTTGCTGTCTGTTCTTCCTTTGTATTCTCTCCTCCTCCTCCTCCTACTACTACAACTCCAGTGAGCTTCAGTAGGGCTGTTGCTGTCTGTTCTTCCTTTGTATTCCTCCTCCTCCTCTACTACACAAACTCCAGTGAGCTTCAGTAGGGCTGTTGCTGTCTGTTCTTCCTTTGTATTCCTCCTCCTCCTCCTACTACTACAACTCCAGTGAGCTTCAGTAGGGCTGTTGCTGTCTGTTCTTCCTTTGTATTCCTCCTCCTCCTCCTCCTCCTCCTCCTCCTCCTCCTCCTGCACCACCACCTCCTCCTCATCCTCCTGCACCACCACCTCTTCCTCCTCCTCCTCTTCCTTCTTTTTACAGAGACGAAGACCCCAACACAAGCGTCGGACAAAGGCACACAGGCACCACAGTCAAAAAGGCACACTTGCACCTCACGGCTAACACACACACGCACAAGGGACCCCAGCCTCGTACGTATATATACACCTCCTACAACGCCACCGACAGTCATACTCGCCCCTTCGCCCTCCATCCCAAGGCCAAGGAAAAGAGATTCTATTCCCTTAGCCTTGCTCTATTCCACGTCACCGCAAGGAACACCAACCCTTGAGAAGAAGCTACAAAGATCTACATGAATTCTTAGGTTAAAAAATATATATACATAAATTTCACAACACAGCCTCCGCACACATTTGGTTCCTATAGAGAGCTCCTTATCCAAGCCCTCCATATCATCGAGAGAGATAGATAGATAGAGAGAGAGAGAGAGAGAGAGAGAGAGAGGAGAGAGAGAGAGAAGAGAGAAGAGAGAGGAAGAAGAGAGAGAGAGAGAAAGAAGAGAGAGAAGAGAGAGAGAGAGAGAGAAAAAAAGAGAGAGACACACACACACACACATGACACAAGCCACTCCCATAGAAACCATCAATCACTCTTGAGGCAAAAGAAGAGGAAGGAAAAAAACAACTTGCGAACACAACTACTTGTCATCACCACCCCTTTCATCCCCCCCCTTCTCCCCCCCTTTCACCCCCATCTCCCCCCCTTATAAACCCACCGCAACCCTCATCTCCCCCTTAGAAAACAACACCCCACGGATATCACCCCCCTTCTTCCCCCCCCCCCCCCCCCCGGACCCCTAGCATCACCGTGGCTTGATATCCATAGCTACAAAGGCCTAATGACAAAGAAGCTTGAAAGATTGAGTAGCACAACAAACCGCAGGGAAGCAGGAGACAAGGGCGAGAGTGGCGTGCGTCGGGAGCCACCTGCAGGGGAAGGCTTTGAGGCGCCGACAAAGTCAACCAACCAACCAACCAACTCACTCGAACATTTCATAAATTAGAGTTCATTCCCACTTGAACGCTCCTTCTCACTACTCACAACTCACCACTGCACCGATGCTTTCCCCAGACTCCTCCTCCTCCTCCTCCTCCTCCTTCCTCCTCCTCCTCCTCCTCCTTCTCTTCCTCCTCCTCCTCCTCCTCCTCCTGTAAAGTAAATGGGTATTGATATTGCCCTGCGAATTCATATTATAGTCCCCGGATCGATTAGTGTTAGTGGTAGTTGTAGTTAGCATATCTCATATCCTATCATTCTTCACTACGAAACTTCCATGTTCTTATCTTCTTTAGGGACATGATATCATTTTCCAACTGTCCTCTTACATGTAGTTGATAGTTAGTAGTATGTAGTTCAACAGATACCCTAGTTATGGACCAATAGGTCTCCTGGTGTCTGTTATCCTATGTATTCCTATGTATTCCTCCTCCTCCTCCTCCTGCGTCTGTCCCCCTCTCTCCCCCTCCCTACTGCCGCAATGGGGGACGGGAGGGGATGCTATAGAGGAGGAGGAAATTCTGAGAGGACTGAGAATTTCAAGTCTAAGGATTGTGCGAGAGATGAATGAATGAATTTACTATTTAAACTTCAGTGTTCTTGGTACTAATTATGACACTGGCGACGCATGGACGTGTGCATTGCATGTAGAGATAATTCATATTGCTATTAGGTACTATTACATTTACCATCATTATCATTGTCATTATCATTACTATTACCACCATCTATAGTACCGTTCGCTCACGAGGATTTTTCACTGATAAATATGAGCGGTTTTTGTCTCTCCTGAGCATGAGGATGGGTGGTTTTTTTTTGTTTTTTTTCATTTGTGTCTATAGTGCCTGTAGGCAGTGACTTCTAAGGCTTGGATGGTAGGCCGTGGAGGTTCACTGAGGACTGTGATGGTTGGCCCTCGCTCGTAGTGGCGCAGGCAGGATGATGTGGTGGAGTGGTGTGTGAGGTCCCAGCATTACCCAAAGATCAGGTATAATGAGCTCCAAACTCTTTCCGGAAAGGTAAAACTGGGGTTCCGAAGAACAGCTGGCGTGGACAGGAACGTGGGTGAATTACAAACACACACACACACACACACACACACACACACAAACAAACACCACCACCAGCCTGGGCCGATACCGTCACCGTCACCACCATTACCTCCCATATAAACGACACTATCGCCGCATCAGTTACCGTAAATCTCCTT
>JACEEZ010019149.1:111393-123893 GCA_016584305.1 Chionoecetes opilio
CTTCTTGGTCAGCTGTCGCCACAGCTGCCGAAAGACGTACATACAGGCGCAACAAGTCTGTGGCTCCTTGTCGCCTTCCATAACCTTGATACTTGAGTCTGCCTTGGAAATCATCACTGCCTCTAATCTTACTTTCTCTGAGATTCTGTCAAACAGGCACCCCCGCAATATTAAGGATCTTTTTTTTTAAATCCATGAAGAGGTTGGAGGTTGGAGTTGAGACGGTTCTATTCACAGCCAACTCCAGGCTCACCAGCCAGTAGTCAGGTTATAAGCGTGTGGCTCTGACGTAAAGCAGCCTCTATGGCACATCTTGGAACCACAGAGTTACATACCTTATGTCTTTAACTCTGTGGTTGGATCCTTGTAGCGCGGAAGCAAATTAATATAACACAATTTTTGTTCGCTGATTGGTTGGCGGTGTCAAAAGGGAGCAGCTGATTGGCTAAAGAATCGAGAGGACAAGAGAAGCATCTTTTTGTGGTGTAAGAAAGTGTGTGTGTGTGTGTGTGTGTGTGTGTGTGTGTGTGTGTGTGTGTGTGTGTGTGTGTGTGTGTGTGTGTGTGTGTGTGTGTGTGTGTGTGTGTGTGTGTGTGTGTGTGTGTGTGTGTGTGTGTGTGAGGTAATCACGTTCTAGTAATTAGCGACAAGGTGTACAAGAAGGTAATTGGTAATAACTCTGATAAGGGAACTAGTATAGATGGCACTGATTTGTTTTATAGAGAGAGAAGTGACTCCCTGATACTTCTTTCCTCCTCCTCCTCCTCCTCCTCCTCCTATTAGGCGGTGAATCATATACTAGAGAAAACTGCGAACTCATACAACGTGATCTAGACAAACTATCGGATTGAAGCGATAAATGGCTATTAAAATTCAATTCCGATATATGTAAAGTAATGCATATAGGCAACGATAACCTCAAATATAACTATCAGATGCAAAATAAGTTTTAACTGAAGTACAGCTCGGAAAGGATTTAGGTGTCATCATTAGTAATGATCTTAAAACCAGTACGCATTGCCTAGCTGCCAGTAAAAAGGCGAATATGATGTTGGGCTTCATTAAACGCAACTTTGAACATAAAACTCCTAAAGTAATGACACAATTATACACGTCTTTGGTGAGGCCGCACTTAGAATATGCCGTTCAATTCTGGTCGTCTTGTTTCGTAAAATATCAAGTAAAATTAGAATCTGTTCAAAGAAGAGCAACCAAACTGATTCCATCCCTGCGAAATTCATCTTATGAAGAGAGACTGCGGAAACTTAATGTTTTCTTGTAACGATCGTAGAATCCGTGGGGACTTGATAGAAACCTTTAAGACCCTTAAAGGATTTGATATAATTAATCAAGAGAACCTGTTCGAACCTTCTCCACAAGGGACAACAAGAAACAACGGTTTTAAACTGAATTGTCAGCGCTTCATCACAGATCTCCGAAAGAATTATTTTAATGTCAGAGTTGTCAATCGGCGGAACAAATTACCAGCAAATGTCGTCGAAGCCAGCACAATAACTTCATTTAAAAACATACTGGACGCGTACTGTAAAGTAAATGGGTTTTGATACTGCCCTGTGAATTACGTTATAACGTCCCCCGGAACGATTAGTAATAGTGGTAGAATCAGGTAGCATACTTCATATCCTATCATATGAGACTTCCATGTTCCTATCTTCTTTAGGGGAATGGTAGTTTTTTCTAATTGGTATCTTACATGTAGTTTGATAGTTAGTAGTATGTAGTTCAGCAGATACCCTCGTCATAGATCAATAGGTCTCATGGTATCTGTTCTTCCTATGTATTCCTATGTATAACCTAACCTAACATAACCTAACCTAACTATTTACTGGCTTTGGTAAACACTCTTCTGACAACACTGATCGGCCCTTACCACCCCCAACGAGGCTACGAAAACACCGACAAGAGACTTAAGAAATACTTGCACTACCTGTGTGTGTTGCAGAACCTACCATGGAAGGTTACAAATCAGAGGGACAGAAGAGGGCTGGCCACGTTGCAAAATCTGGCGAGTTAAGAATATTGAGAGAGAGAAAGAGAGAGAGAGAGAAAGAGAGAAGAGGAGAGGAGAGGAGAGAGAGAGGAGAGAGAAGAGAGAGAGAGAGAAGAGAGAGAGAGAGAGAGAGAGAGAGAGAGAGAGAGAGAGAGAGAGAGAGAGAGTAGAAGATAGAGAGAGAGAGAGAGAGAGAGAGAGAAGGAGAGAGAGAGAGAGAGAGAGAGAGAGAGAGAGAGAGAGAGAGAGAGAGAGAGGAGAGAGAGAGAGAGAGAGAGAGAGAGAGAGAGAGAGAGAGAGAGAGAGAGAGAGAGAGAGAGAGAGAGAGAGAGAGAGAGAGAGAGAGAGAGAGAGAGAGAGAGAGAGAGAGAGAGAGAGAAAGACTAATAAGAGGGAGGATGAGAAGAAAGGGGTAAAAAGTTAAAAGAGGAAGGAGGAAAATAATGATAAAGAGGAGGAGTGAAAAAAGAAGAATGAAGATAGGATGAATATGAAGAATAAAACTAGAAACAACATGACAGGATGCAAATGAGTTGTGGTGAGATGAGACACACACGTTAACTTGAACCGCAATATTCCTGGTATCGTTATTGATGAGAGACAGAGATCAGACGTGAGAAAAGGGAGAGGAAAAGAACGAAGGCGAATGGGGAAAAAGAACGAAGGCGAGTGAGGAAAAAGAACGAAGGCGAGTGGGGAAAAAGAACGAAGGCGAATGGGGAAAAAGAACGAAGGCGAGTGGGGAAAAAGAACGAAGGCGAATGGGGAAAAAGAACGAAGGCGAATGGGGAAAAAGAACGAAGGTGAATGGGAAACAGAACGAAGGCGAATGGGGATAAAAAGAACGAAGGCGAGTGGGGAAAGACGAAGTCGAACGGGTTAAAAAGAACGAGGCGAGTGGGAAAAAGAACGAAGGCGAGTGGGGAAAAAGAAAAGAGGCCAAATGGAAAAAACGAGCGAGTGGGAAAAAGAACGAAGGCGAGTGGGGAAAAAGAACGAGGGAATGGGGAAAAGAACGAAGGCGAGTGAGGAAAAGAACGAAGCGCATGGGAAAAAAACGAAGGCGATGGGAAAAAGAACGAAGGCGAATGGGAAAAAGAACGAAGGCGCAGTGAGGAAAAAGAACGAGGCGAGTGAGGAAAAAGAACGATGGCAATGGGAAAAAAGAATCAGGCGAATGGGGAAAAGAACGAAGGCGAATGGGAAAAGAACGAAGGCTGAGTGGGAAAAAGAACGAAGCGAATGGGTAAAAAAACGAAGGCGACGTGAGGAAAGAACGAAGGCGAATCGGGAAAAGAACGAATGCCAATGGGAAAAGAACGAAGGCTAGTGGGAAAGATCGAAGGCGAGTGAGGAAAAGAACGAAGGCGAGTGGGAAAAAGACGAAGGGAATGGGAAAAAGAACGAAGCGATGGGAAATAGAACGAAGGCGAATGGGGAAAAAGAACGAAAGCGAGTGAGGAAAAAGAACGAAGGCGAGTGGGGAAAAAGAACGAAGGCGAGTGGGGAAAAAGAACGAAGGCGAGTGGGGAAAAAGAACGAAGGCGAATGGGGAAAAAGAACGAAAGCGAGTGAGGAAAAAGAACGAAGGCGAGTGGGGAAAAAGAACGAAGGCGGATGAGGAAAAAGAACGAAGGCGAATGGGGAAAAAGAACGAAGGCGAATGGGGAGGAAACAGGCGTGAGAAAAGAAATATCTTACCTTGCTTAGTCAAAAAGTCAAAAAATTCCCTAAATAGTCAAATAATAAATAAGTATAATACAGTAAACCCTCTCTAATTCGATCTAATTGGGGGACTTTATATAATTAACTTAACTATAATTCGGACTTTTGCCTAATTCGACCCAGGTTTGGGTCGAATTAGGCAAAGTCCGAATTATCCGATGGTTACCTAGCCCCTCCACACAATAATAAGTCACTCAAACATGCCAAAACAGCACAGATTGTATTACTTGTACTTACTTGTACTCATCAAAACCATGGTATTGACACTATAATTATAAGTACACACACTTATAATACCACATGATAATAATAATAACAATACAGATTACAATAAAACATATACACATAAGAACTCATAAACCATCAATTTCTTACTACTTAAAGATTATATTATACACCCACACACATTTTTCACCTTGTAATGCTTCTATCATACACCTAAGTTAGCATATACCTTCCTACACACACACAGAGATTGAATTTTTTCTTTTCTCTCTCTCTCTCTCTCTCTCTCTCTCTCTCTCTCTCTCTCTCTCTCTCTCTCTCTCTCTCTCTCTCTCTCTCTCTCTCTCTCTCTCTCTCTTTCTATATATTGCAAGACTTATGTTATTGCCAAACCATTTCACTTTTAAAGGAGTTTTTTTAATGCAGTTATATACTTTTAATTTGAGTATTATTTTCTTTTTATGGAGGCGGGTATTATAATGGAAATATTAAAGTATGTATGTATGTAGTAGGTAGGTATGTAGATGTTAATAAAATATGCTGGGTTGCAATTTCTATTTTTTGTTCTTAGTTTTAGGTTCAGTCTAACTTGCGATTTTCAAAGTAAAACTGATTTAAACTAGAAGTATGATATATTAATATGCGTAAAAATCATATAGAGTTAGTCCCTTCCCCTACACTGAGGTGGCAACACTGGTCTCGCGTCTACACTGACCTATCATGAACGGTTTCTGAATTATAAACTTATATATTTACTATAACGCGTTCAGCTCACAACTTGCTTCTCACACAGCAACACTTACTCATCAAAAGTTATAGTAAAAGGATGGATCTACAATTTTATCCCCGGCATTTCCAATTATCTATCGAAAAAAATATTTTCGGATTTCTGGCTGCTCAAAAATATTCCAAAATTGACGACGATCAATGTTTTTGTTATTTTGCCGCAAAACTATGAGTCGTACAAGAAAACTTATCGAATTAACAAAGGTTCATCTTGAGGTGTTCTACATGATGCAGTAATCGGTTTGTCAAACACTTCATGGTTGTCGAGAAAATTGATATTTTGTATAAATGTACGAATTTGCTATTTTCTCGGTTATTTACCAATCATTTTTTTTTTTTGCTTTACGCCAAATGACAGCCCTTGATCTACTTCATATTTACTTCTCTATTCATGTTGCACTTATCTGCCATAGTTTTTTTAGTTATTGAAAAAAACGTTATTTAAAAAAAAAAATCAAGGCATACCCCTTGCAAAATTTGCAATATTTTTTGAAAAATTGATTTACTTAAAAATTTGTTCCTAGCAGTTTTCGGGCATGCTGAACACGAATCTGGAGTCAGTTTTCAGTTACAAGGATTAGAAGTCCCTATTTCAGCCAATTCACAATGACATGATACTTCCAGATATTTCTTACAAACCACAAATTAGACAAAACTTACTACAAGATATAATAATATGATAGGCATTGCTAGATTAATCATGACTTCAATACAACGATCAGTAATAGTATTTTCAGTATGAGTATTATTATTATTAATCCCTATTTGAGCCACCCATACGAAAGCTTATCCCAAAATATCTGCTCTGATCTGAGTGGTTGTGTTATGGTTGAGAAGGAAGATACTTTGTAGTGGGGAGAGATGGGGGGAGAAGGTGGTGGGGTGCAATAGGTGTGTTGGAGGTGTTGTCCTTGGAGATGATAAGTAGTACGAAGAGGTCCCGGGAGGAATTTGGGCATGGTGGGCCAGGGTGCAGAAGGGTGGGGCAGGACGGGTCGTGCAGGCCAGGGTGGGCTGGTCCGCTGAGACTCATCATAATTAATATCAATCTAGAATATGTTGGCGGAGTGACCGAGGCAGCGCTTCAGTCCCTTGCCGGGTAGGGAATTTTTTGTTTGGAATGATTATTTTATAGATTCACTTTATTTCAACCCTGGACGAGAGACACGCTTTGGAAGGCCAGGAAGACCACGTGGATGTCTGTCTCTCCGTGAATCCCCGTCGAGGGTCCGCTGCCTCTAGAATGCAGAGAAAATGTCAGATTGCCACAGAATCTTTGGAGGGAGGGAGTGAGTGAGAGAGACAGGAAGGGAGGGAGGGAGAGAAAAATTGTTAGAATGCCACAGAAGTTTTGGAGGGAGGGAGGAAGAAAGAGTGATGGGTGACCGCTGTCCCTTCCCCGCCGTGCCCCGTGTGGTGCAACACTGATGACGTAACAACCAGTGGCGTAACATCAACATGACGAGGTAACGAAGACGCAACACAGACCAGGAAAACAACAACACAGTCATGTAGAAATGCGTGGAAGTGACTATTATCGATTTGATATACAGACAGCGAAGTAATGTTGCGACGGGAGGATGAATTCAGGCAACTCAACATGGGTGTGGAGGAACAAGAGAAATTATGTAGTACAAAATAAATGGGAAAGGAATGAAATCTAATGAAAAGAACATAGGAATGACGCAACACTAGGGACATATGCAGCACCAGGGACGCCAACACGGCAACACACCCTCCCCCCTGCCGCAACACCCGCGCGCCTCCTCCTCCAGGACTCAGTCAGACACTCGATAAAAAAGGAAATGCTATATGTGTACTGTGAAATTAACAAAATTACACGCAAACAAAAAATGGAACATTAAGCTAATAATAAAATCAGTTTAATAGACGATGACTCGGTACTTGACCAGCCGCTACTCCATATTAAAATGCCATTACAGCGACATTACCTCAATAAAACTCCTTAATGGCGCACTACCAATGGCACGTCGCCCCCGGGGCAGGCAGCTGCGAGGGCCGCCCAGCCAGGGAGGCGCCCACCACCCTGCCTTACACACACCTATAGTCTATTTTTTTAACGAGACGAAAATTCTATTCTATCTTAAAGTCTCATGCTTAAAGTATGCCTATGTTTACCTGATAATATGGTTAACTATAATAAAATACAACTGAAATTTAGAAGAAGCGTACTATTCCCTTCGCCTGGCATCAAATATCAGTCAGTAAGCAGCAAAGGGTCAAGATTTTCGCCTCGTTAAAAAAAAACAGAGTATAGTCTCCGCCACTTTAATTACATCGAGAACACACCCGCCACCCTTGAAATATGGCAGCGAGACCCAAGACCCAAAACCCAAGACCCGCCTCACCGTCCTCCTTCACCTCTACTCGCACACCACAGACAAGCTTAAGTTATTATTCCGGCGAGCCCTTTCTTCTTCCACCAAGTAATTAGCGATCAAGGCGAGGGAGGGAGGATGCAACAGGCA
Organism: Chionoecetes opilio; assembly: GCA_016584305.1. Classification (NCBI taxonomy): domain Eukaryota; kingdom Metazoa; phylum Arthropoda; class Malacostraca; order Decapoda; family Majidae; genus Chionoecetes; species Chionoecetes opilio. Next base: position 118,630 of record JACEEZ010019149.1, read on the forward strand.
GGTGGCGGGGCTGCTGCTGCCATCACCTCACCCTTTCTTTTCACTTCAGATCCTTCTCCCCGACGCCCCGCTGCATCTCACTCCCTCTTGTGTACACGTGAGAACATCTTGGTTTGCCGGGATTAAGCTGCCTCGGTCCCAAGCCCCCCAGCCCCCCAGCCCCCCAGCCCTCCCCCAGGTCCTGTTCATCCAACGGGAATCCTTGGCATATATGGGGAGGACCTGGCGGACGCAACAGTTGTCCTCATTGTCCTCATTGACGGCTTTACAAACTGCTGCTTTTTACATCAGTGATTTGCCAACAACTCGTGTGCCTTGAATGAAGAAATGAAAAAAACCCTCAAGTGACTGAGAATTAGTGTCTCGTTATTTTAAAGCATATTATAGTGTTAAAGATGGATGGGAAGTAAAAGGTGGATTCTTTTCTTTTTGGAGGCAGTAATCAATGTGACTCGTTAGAAAAATGCTGTAATATGATACGAAGGATATCTAAGATGTAATGTAGCATAACTAACGATCCACTTCCTGTGTTATTAGAAGAAAACGAAGAAAAAATAGGCAACGAGCTCGAGTAATGCAATTTGACAGTACGTACGGCGGTTATGTAAGTAAAACACAGGATGCAAATTATATGTCTGGAGCAAAAAAAATATATCTCGTAAAAAAAAAAAAAAAAAAAAAAAAAAAAAGCGGTTCATCGTGAGTTTGTGATAAAATATTAAACATGGAATCGGAGTGACGTGTGCAGGGAGGGCGGCGGTGGAGGTGCCCGGGGCGGCGATCACACACACACTCCACTGCCTCACGTGGGACAAACATAGAGGTTAAAGACACTGAGTGGGGTTCAGGATTCAGGTCTTGTATATACCTGAACCTTTCCTCATCAGCGACCCGATAAAACCCTAGCCTTGAGGTATCTTCTGTAAAAAAGTCGATCGTCTGTATAAAGGATTAAAATGATTCCTTTGTCTTGTGCTACACTCAGAGGTCTTTCCCTATCGCTTACTCCTTCTTCAGTATGTTATGCTGTATTTGAGCCGCCACTATTAAGCCTGTCAGTATTATGCCCCTGCTACTATCTACTATCGCCTCCGTCAGTTCAATGCTCCTGTTCTTATCTTAGCACCCCTACTATACCTCCGTCAGTACTACACTCTTGCTATAAATGTCTAGATAAGTGTCTAGCAAAGTGTCTAGATAGGATGAAAATCTTATCTTATCTTGCTATAAATTCACCGCCACTACTACTACTACTACTACTATACTACTACTACTACTACTACTATACTACTACTACTACTACTACTACTACAACAACAACAACAACAACAACAACAACTACTACTACAACAACAATGCTACTACTATTACTACTACGACAACAACAACATCCTCCCTCGGTTTAATGCTCCTGTTGTAACCCCTTCTGCTACTACGTCGTCTATCAGAGTGTCATGCTCCTTCCCACCTCAGTCCTTGTAGTCATGCTCCTCCCGTAACCCTGCCCCCCTCCACCCCCTTCCAACCCCCCTGCCACCCCAAGGACTATTGATGGGGCTCAGCAAGAAGTAGCTCAGTGTGGGTGGGACGAGTTACGCTGCCCCACTGATGATGCTGCTCGCCTTACCCAGTACCGTCCAACCCCCCCCGTCCACCTCACTCCTTCCTCCTTGCCCCCTCTCATTCCTTCCTCTTTACCCCCCCTCATCCTTCCTCTTACCTCACCCACTCATTCCCTCCTTCTCTTACTACTCTCTTCTGTTCTCTCCCACCCATGCATGAGTCCAGTTCTGTACTTTTACATATACGTCATGTCGCGACTATGTTGTTGTAGTACATACAAACACTCTCTCTCTCTCTCTCTCTCTCTCTCTCTCTCTCTCTCTCTCTCTCTCTCTCTCTCTCTCTCTCTCTCTCTCCCCCCCACACACACACAAAACACAGATACCTTCGATAATTTTCACCTTAACAAAAAAATAGTGATCAGCGTTGGATTTATCAACTACTACAGGTTCACCAATAGGAACAAATACCCAGATAAATAGCAATACACATAAATAATGCAGCTTCTCTGTTAGTGGCACTCAGACTAATTAGCACCTCGGGGCAAGCAAGGAACACAGTCCTCAACGCTGATCGAGGAGGGACCGTGGGAAGAGGGAAGGGAAGCGGGCAGGGGAAGCGACAAATTTCCATGTGATAATTGACTGGTAACCTGATACATGATTGCTAATGTGCTTCATGTGATTCAATGGCTTCACTTCCTTGTTTAGATCGATGCAAGGGACTCATTAACCTCTCTACCCCATCCTCTCCTCTTCTCACTCCGACACATTAACTTGGAGGAGCAGAGAGAGAGAGAGAGAGAGAGAGAGAGAGAGAGAGAGAGAGAGAGAGAGAGAGAGAGAGAGAGAGAGAGAGAGAGAGATAGGAACAATCTACCCATTCCTATAAGTCAAAGATAGTTCTCAGTAGTCCAGCTGAAGCTTCTGACTGTAAAACTTATTTGAATTCAATAATAAAAAAGAAGAGAGAGAGAGAGAGAGAGAGAGAGAGAGAGAGAGAGAGAGAGAGAGAGAGAGAGAGAGAGAGAGAGAGAGAGAGAGAGAGAGAGAGAGAGAGAGAGAGAGAGAGAGAGAGAGGATGGTGGTGGTGGTGACTGTTGCTTTACGTATCACTGAGTAGACTGTCATTGCTTAAATCATCCCGACCAACCGGTCTCCAGTCTCCACCAAGACCAATTAGCTAACCAGTAAGAAGGCCCAGTCCCTCAGTCACCCAGTCACACAGTCATTAAGCTCGTCAACAGGCCCAGAAAACTAGACAGTCAACCAACCTACCATCTTTATCCATCGACCTGACCTAACCTACCTACCTGTCCTAGTACGTAACATTCCCCCTCCCCTTCCCTCCTGTCGTGTGCCCCCTCCTACTTCCTCTGTCGTGTGCCCTTCTATCTCCTCGTCGTGCCCCTCTATCTCCCCCCTACATTTCACCCCTTATCTTTACTCCTGTCGTATGCTCCCCCCCTTTATCTTCCCCTCCCCCTACCCTTCCCTCCTGTCGTGTGCCCCCTCATCCTCCCCTCCCCCCAACCCTTCACTCCTGTCGTGTACCCCCCCTTTTATCCTGCCCCCTACCTTTCCCTTCTGTCGTGTACCCCACCCCTTTATCCTCCCTTCCCCCTCCCTTCTCTTCCTGTCGTGTGCTCTCTCCCCTTTATCCTCCCTCCCACCACACTTCACCTCTTGCCTTCCTGCACGTCAACCCTCCTAAATCCCTTCCCTAACCTCCCTCCCTAACCTCCCTGACTCCTCTTGCATGTCACCCTCCCTGAATCCTCTCTCTAACCTCCCTATATCCCTCCCTAACCTCCCTAACCTCCCTAAATCACCCTCCCTAACCTCCCTAAATCACCCTCCCTAACTTCCCTAAATCACCCTCCCTAACCTCCCTAAATCACCCTCCCTAACCTCCCTAAATCACCCTCCCTAACCTCCCTAAATCACCCTCCCTAACTCCCTAAATCACCCCCCCTAACCTCCCTAAATCCCCTCCCTAACCTCCCTGACTCCTCCTGCATGTCACCCTGCCTGAGTCCTGCTGCAGTGATCGTATCAGCCTTAGATATATGGCTCCTCGTTCGCTAATTGCCTCATTTGTTAGCTAATTATGGTACTTTCAGAGCGGTGGGCGGGGGAGGCGGGCGGAGGAAGGAACAATTAATGCCGCGACACCTGCAGCGGAGGAGGAGAATGCCGGTAATGCCACAATGGATGGGTGTCGCTGCGGCGTGGCGCGGAGGTCAAGGCCAGACCACGGGGAGCCTTTATGCCGGCACTGACCGCCTGCATGGGTCACGGTGTGTGTGGGGTGTGGTAAGGAGAGCAGAGAGGAGCTTAGAGAGACGACCGATGTAGGAGAGATGAGAGAGGAGAGAGGAGAGAGATGAGAGAGAGAGAGAGAGAGAGAGAGAGAGAGAGAGAGAGAGAGAGAGAGAGAGAGAGAGAGAGAGAGAGAGAGAGAGAGAGAGAGGAGAGAGAGAGAGAGAGAGAGAGAGAGAGAGAGAGAGAGAGAGAGAGAGATATGGAAACCAAATATCTTGGGCAGAATTTAAGGCGAAGTAATTGTTTGGAGATGAGGGTACAAATGATGATTGGTACACATACACACAACAACAACAACAACAACAACAACAACAACAACAACAACAACAACAACAACAACAACAACAACAACTACAACAACAATGATAAGACCAAAAAATGTCTGAAGTTTGTTACATACATAAAATCTAATACGGTTCAAAAGCACTGGCAGTTTTTGGAACAACTGTTTTCCTCGAGTCTCAAGACGTTAGAGCGTTCACATCGAAAAAAAAATAGCTCATTAAGTTTAACAGGCAGAGGTTCTCCTTTGGGCCGCAGTAAATACTGATAACTTCTTCACAGTTATTTTGAAGCTGGGCAGCCGAGGAGACGCTTGTAGCTGGGCTGTTCTCCTTCGTGCAGTCTTGTTTTTCTTGGGAGTACTCAAGACGGGGGAAAAAGTACCAGCTGAGAAAGAAAGAAACGCAGGGAGAAAGCGAACGACGCCCCTTGATGCTGGACGCTCCCATCAGATGTGTTGTCGGCAGGCGTGTCGGTGCCTGGCAGGGCGGCCTCACCGTCGATAAGGGTGGAAGAAACATTTAATATTTCCTACAAAAGTATTCCGTCACTGTCATGTTCGATAACAAGACAAATCACTTTTTTTCCCGCCAGCCGTCCAGGAAAGGCAGGAATCCAGGCTCCGATCCTGCCGATAAGCTTCAGGAATGGTGTCGCGAGGGACGAAAAGACTCAACACTTCGACGGACGGCTGATGCATTTTTCCTCCCCAGGGGAATGTGAGTTTCACTTCAATTTTGAGGAACTTGAGATTCGTCTTCTTTATAGGCACATCAAACAATTTCTAAACCAGTAGTTAACTGATAATGCAGTTTCCATGTATGTGTGAAAAATGGTTGTGTGTGTTTAGTGTGTGGTGTGTGTGTGTGGGGTGTGATGTTGTGGTTGTGTGTTCGTGTTTGTGAGTGTGTGTAGTGTGTGGGTGTGTGTGTGTGGTGTGTGTGTTGTGGTGCTGTGTGTGTGTTGTTGGGGTTCGTGTGTGTGTGGAAGTGTGTGTGGTGTGTGTGTGATGTAATGATGGGTGTATGGGAGAAGCGAACGAGACCGAGATGGAGTACGAGAGAGGATTGAGGCGAGAGGATGTCGGAGCGGAGG